>CM055266.1:54224453-54297288 GCA_029237695.1 Conchocele bisecta | reverse complement strand
TTTGTGGGTATGGTGATCAGTTTAAGTCATGGAACTTTTCTCGAAAACCACGGGATGGGGCAAGTGAAAAGGGCGCGACGGCTAACCCACAGGGGAAGGTGCCGGGCAGCGACTAGTATAGGGCGGTATGGCAGAGGCCCTGGTGTCCGGCGGCACCGTCGGCTTAGGGCCGGTTGGTGGCCGGTTGATGCCATAGCATATTTCACGAAATCTGAAAAAACGGCGTTGGGTCGATTCAAAAGGGTATGGCGGCTAGCCCTCTAGAGGAAGAACCCGGGTACCGACTAGTACGGTGACGTGTGGCATAGACCCCCGTCTCTGACGGCACCGTTGGCTAAGGGCATGAAGTAACGCGGTATGGTGGTCAGTTGAATGGCAGTATTTGGTGGTCAGTCGGAAGGAGACCATGGAGACCATGTCACGTCAATAAAAGTTCCCACTACGCTCTGAGTACGTTGTAGGAGTTTCCATTGCGTCGTGGCCTTTTTTCTTGGACACAGCTAGAACTAGCGGCGGTGTGATTTGGGCATAAGCGTACTACACCGCGCACGAATATCGGATTATTTAGTGTTAGTAATAC
The DNA here is from genome assembly GCA_029237695.1 of Conchocele bisecta. Lineage (NCBI taxonomy): Eukaryota > Metazoa > Mollusca > Bivalvia > Lucinida > Thyasiridae > Conchocele > Conchocele bisecta. The sequence goes on along the minus strand of CM055266.1, from coordinate 54,296,708 downwards.
TAAAACGCCACAGCCTGATGTGCAAAACAAAAATAAAATAGTGCAGATGTTTGAGGCAACAAACACAGTTTGCATGTAAATCCTGATAATTACTACCCAAAATTACTAGTAGATTAGAACTTTTTGTTTGAATCTCCATGCAGTGAACACTAATGCAGTGATCAAATAATGAAAATAAAGTTGGGTGACCTGACGAGTTTGAAGAACGTTTGTTCTGTTTTTCTTGTAAGCAAGTGTCGACCCTATTATTTTATTCATGCAGATGCAGAACATAGTAGTAGTTTCGGGTCATGTAAAAGCCCCCCCCCCCCCCCCACCCCCCCAACCATACGAATAGTGAAGGGAGGAGAGACTGGCGTTATTGGACGGCGATTGGGTTAAATTACATAGTACAAATATTTGGTGTGTTATAACCCTGAACGGTAACACCTCCCATGTGACATTTGGCGCGAGAAGATTGTTAAACTATCGTGCTATAGCGGTGTGTTACCCGTGTGTCATGGAGTTGAGTTACATTGTTGGAGTTACTGATTATTGGCCAAAATGACAATTTTCGAGACGAAAATCCGACCGAAAGTGACCGTATTTCCTTTGGTAATATATTTAATTATATTAATAAATTGTTTGTATGTAATATGCCGTTGTAATATGTAATTATAAATTCATTCTCCAAAATATTTTCCAAAAACACCAATAGTAATTTGCGCAGTTTATGGTCAGAAACTATTTTGGAGAATGAATTTATAATTACATATTGCAACGGCATATATTGCGCTATTGGTAACTGTATTGTTAACAATGTTAAATCAGCTGATTGGTACAGATTAATAATTAAAATAAAAATGATAATACATTAATGGAAGTGTTTTGTGTTTTGGTGGGGTGAGGTTGGGCTGTTTAGGTTGGTGTTGATGTGTATGTCAGGGAGTACTGCATTTTTGTTTGATTGGAGATCTGTAAAAAAAGATAACACCGAATATGATCATGTCATATATCAAATCGAAGGTATCAACGAGGCGATGACTCTGGATAATTTTTTGTCGAAATCGGATGATTATGTCATCCAAGATGGCCGCCGAAAGGTCAAAAGGTCGTTCTTTTATTAGATATTTCAAAATTCTTCTTCACACGAACCGCTTGGCCCATGGTGGCGAAACTTCACAGTTATGGTCCATGGGTGAAGCCTTTTCAGATTTGTTAAAATGGAGGTCATCGTTAATCGAAGATGGCCGTCGTCTAAAAATAGCATAACTTCTTAAAAAATCTTCTTCTCGTGAACAGCTACCTGGATTTCGACAAAACTTGGTAGGAATGATCGATGTACAATGCTCTTTCAAAGTTGTTAAAATGGTGACCCCGGGGTCAAAAATGGGCGTGGCCCGTGTGGTCAAATTGGGTCAATTTTTTTTTTACCGAATATGGTCATGTCATATATCAAATCGAAGGTATCAATGAGGCGATGACTCTGGTGATTTTTTTTGTCGAAATCGGATGGTTATGTCATCCAAGATGACCGCCGAAAGGTCAAACGGTCGTTCTTTTATTAGAGATTTCAATTTTTTTATATAAAACGTAACTTTTCACCCCGATATCAGGGGCGATAAGCGTGTTTCCTTAAAATGTTAACGGAGATTACTATTTATTATATGTATATATATTTTTTGATGTGCAATAATACTTTATAAGCTGTCGAAAATATTATATTTCCAGGCGACGCATTAAATTAGTATAAATACATAAAACTATCATGTGTATATTGATAATTGCAGACATTGTACGGAACAGTGGAGATAATGTGGTAAACTATTTCCGCTGTTACTGTACCGCATGTACCATTTTGTTTGTAATTAATTATAATACGGCCTACGAATTCGTTTAGTTCACGCGTATAAGAAAACCTACTTAGTAAACCATTCATGAAACTAGGTTAACAATGAATGAAAGTGTAAAATATTGTTTAACCATAAACCAATCTGGAGCTGGGTGTTTACGACAGGGGTATTTTACTAATACGGGCACCGAATTAAATTTCGCACCGAAATATTGGCATAAATGCTTCTAAAACAAAATAAAAATATAAAATAAGTCGGAAAGTTTACTGAATATAGTTTACGAAGTTACTACATTGCAAAATATTTCTGTTATCGTTGTACTTAGACTCGCTTACGAGAGTCCCAAGCATACACGAATCACTCGGAAACCCTCGCACCATTTCGTAAATCGAAAATAAATAATCCTTTGACGCCATTATTTTTTTACCATTAAACGCGAAAAGATGACGAAGTGAAGTGGACAGAATGTACACAAATAAACATCTTCAAATTATCTCGAGAGACGCTTGGAAATATGCGTTTTAAATGATCCGAGTACAAATGCCTTAAATGCGCATTGGAATATTTTATGGAAAAAAAAAAGAAAACATTTTTGCAACGAAATGGAGTCTCATTATGCCGTATTTATTTTAACACACCTTTCTGTCTGTCTGTCTGTGTCTGTCTGTCTGTCTGTCTCTGTCTCTGTCTCTGTCTCTGTCTCTGTCTCTGTCTCTGTCTCTCTCTCTCTCTCTCTCTCTCTCTCTCTCTCTCTGTCTCTGTCTCTGTCTGTCTCTCTCTCTCTCTCTCTCTCTCTCTCTCTCTCTCTCTCTCTCTCTCTCTCTGTATGTCTGTCTGTCTATCACACACATCCATGTCTGTCTCTGTCTGTGTGTGTGTGTGTGTGTGTCTCTCTCTCTCTCTCTCTCTCTCTCTCTCTCTCTCTCTCTCTCTCTCTCTCTCTCTCTCTCTGTATGTCTGTCTGTTTCCCACATCCATGTCTGTGTCTGTCTCTGTGTGTCTGTGTGTGTGTTTCTCTCTCTCTCTCTCTCTCTATATATATATATATATATATATACTGTCTGTCTGACTCTCTCCGTCTGTCTCTCTCATTATCTCTCTATTTCTGTCATTCTCTCTCTATCTTTATGTGTGTCTGTCTGTCTGTCTATATGTCTCTCTCTCTCTCTCTATCTCGCTCTCTGTCTTTCTATGTCTCTCTGTGTATCTCTTTCTCTATCATTACCTAGAAACCACAATATATCTCTACCCCGCACCCCCACCACCTTCTCTCAACATAATTAGATAGAAACCATAATATTTCTCTCTCTATCATACTCACAATATTCTTTCCACCCCCCCCATGCTCTCACATAATTAGATAGAAACCATAAATATTTTATTCTTATCTTTCAACATCATTAGATAGAAGCACACTATATCTCTCTCAATATCATTAGATAGAAACCGCACATGTTGTGATTTTGTTTACAAGACAAAGTCAAGCGATCCATGGTACTCTGTGGACGTGACTTTCAGAAACAAGTATTAATTGCAAGTGCTGTTTTATTGCGCCTGTTCGGTTGTGTCACGGCCTGTGCTGTATTCACAGGTATGACTGAAATAAAATGGGGCATTCAATCCACCTAAACGAATGGTTTTACGTGTTTGAACAGTTTTAGTTTGAGTGTTGTGCCTTATTTCTATCATTGTTTTATTCATTAAATATGGCAGAGAAAAAAATGGAAGTATTGCAAAGCCGAGGGTTACTTTGCTGATATTTGGCGACTATGTTCCGGGAAAGTTCCGTCCGAAAGCAGAGCCCAGACACTTGTGGGATGCCCACGGTGATGCATATTGCAGTACAGGTAATACTTATGATTTACATGTACCATAATTTGCTGTGATTATCGATGGTTGTAAAAGTATGTGTATTTATGTGAAATGGTGATGGTATATGAAACTCACGTAATATATGCATAATCCCCCACCCCCCCCCACCCCCCCCCCCCCCCCCCCCCCCCCCCCCCCCGCTGTACACCCCATCCATGTTTTTTTGGCAGTGGAGGACAAAATACCCTCTCCTCCACTTCTCTAATATGCAGGTAGGACATTATCTCAGCTGTATACAATCAGTTTCATGTATTATATAATTCCCCCCATCATCATGTACATTTAAGGAAGGACAATATCTCCTGCATTGAAAGTGCATTGTAGGACCAAATATTGCACCATACGGTCTAAAACCATATACAGAGAATCACGTTAATTGACATTTGGTGTTGAATGGATGTTAAACCACATTTTATCCTCATCACCTAAAGTAAATTTAATGTACCTTTTCTGATCACATTTATATGTTTGTTTGTGTTTGGTGTTGTAAATAATATATGTATGTACAAGTTGTTATCATCATATTGATGAAAAAACACACACAGAATGCGAGAACATATTGTTCGTTCGATTATGAGTATGCAATAACAATTTTGCGAATGAATGTAAATCTGTTTTTGGACGGGGGGGGGGGGGGGGTGAAACATGGGTGGATCATGTCTGGTATTGGTGTGTATTGTGCCGTTTTTGTGTGCTACTATACTTAGTGGTTAATTTTGTGCGAACAAATTTACACTTGCACCCCGTGTATATCATATGATGGCGGTCCATCCAAAACCGTCGTGTAATACAGTTGAATCTCTCTAAATCGAAGCACATGTGTTAGAACAGATGGTGAGTATGTTTGGTGTCATATCGGTATTTTTGGTTAATTGTGGGTATATTTGTGTGGCTCTCGTTTGTTTTGGGTCTAGTAATGCGCAATCATTACACACGACAGAACTCGTCAATTATGTACACATTCACCGTTCCCAACTTTCGGACCCCTTTTATAGTGTAAAAATATCCACACTGGAACATGTATTACCGTACTTATATTGCAACTCGCGGGGGTGATGTCGATCGTACATGTACGTTGGTAACAATGCACCTAAACCACCAGATATACCGAAAAACATACAAAGCACGGACATATTAACCGTTCTTCAAAAACCTGTGAATCTGACACCGTTTGTACCCAATTCTGTTTCATTTATATGAATTTCACTATTAATTGTGTTAATAATGATTCTAAATACCAACATTTGTTAACGTAGTGCTTAAAGGTGTATGTCCACTCAGTATGCACAAAATGTTCTTTATATCAGATACATTTTCTGGCAAAATAAATATTAATTCACCATTAACCCACGTTTTGATTGGCATTATTATACATTTCATATCAGACATAAATTTCCACACTGATATCAGGGGCGATATCTGTGTTTTCTTAAAATATTCACGGTCATTACTATTTGATGTGCACTGATCATACAGCATAATATGTCGAAGCTATTATTTTTTGTCAGGTGACGCATTTAATTAGTACAGTAATTAAAAAATGTATTGCATAATTTGCATATGAAAATAGTTACTGTCAGGAAAATAAATATGAAATTAAATATTAATATTTATAACTGGTGGAATAGTGACACAATTATACACTTATTTAATTCCTATAAAGAACATTTGTACCTATTGAGTGGCCATGTACCTTTAATTACAGTTGTATCTGTTGAATCTGGACACCTTGTTATGTTTATATATGTTTTACTGTATGTGAATGAGGTAACAATTACAAAATACTATAGTTGTAATTTTGTTTGAATGAATATTTTTATTAAGGTTAAAATGTACATGCTGTCATCTGACCGTCTAATACATTAAATAAATGTAACACTCGAGTAATTCTTATGCCGGGTGCCCGCACATTATAATGTATTTACTGTGTTATAATTTGTTTGTTCAGCATTTATAGATGTCATTAATAAATATAAAGAGCATTGATTTGTTTTCCAGTCCTCTTGCGGAAAGCGAGAGATAATGATCACAATGCCATCGATTCATCCGTCCGTTCGTGCGTCAGTCCGTCCGTCCGTCCGTCAGAAATCTGTGCCGTCCGTCCGTCCGTCCGTCCGTCCGTCAGAAATCTGCGTTAAATATTTTAAGTACTTTATATGTCTGTAGTGCCCAGTCATATTGACTTTATAATTCATATGTGTATTAGTCATCATACATCTAACCGTGCTGCATCCCACTCATATGGCTTAGAAGTTTGCGTTTAGCTTTGTCTAAATTCACATACCTAATATCTCTGTAACCGAAAGTCTGATTTGCTTGAAACTTTGTATGCTTATTGGTCATCATCCATATATGCATTATGCGTCCCACTCATGCGGCCCCTGTGCCCCAAGGTAAAGGTGAAATGACTTAGAAGTGTTCGTTATTATAAAATCTGCGCTAAATTGTGTACATACCTTATATCTCCACACTTAATACTCCAATTTACTTTAAACTTCCAATACTTTATTTTCATCATTCATATTTTCATTCAATGGCTTGCCCATGTGGTCCACATGCTGAAGGTACAGGTTAAATGACCTCATATCTGTACAACACTTACTCCGATTTAATTCTCAAACTTCAAATAATTCGTTATTATCATCCATATTTTCATTCTATAGCCCACCTATGTGGCGCACATACGCAAGGTCAAGGTGAAATGACTTTGTGTTAAAGCTTTTACATACCTTATATCTGCACAACCCTTAATTCAAACTTAAAATAAATACACTCCGACACCATCGATGCCTCGACGGGCTCGACATGCGGGCCGCGGCCATCTGATTATGAATAGGTACACCTATTGTTACTATTTTATATAATTTGTATGACGTTAATCAATAATTTTTAATTGTGGGTTAATAACCGCGTTTGTTTAAAAATATTAACACAAATCTAAATTTGTTCAAAGGAAGTACTAATTTATTTGTCCAATGCAATTTCTTGTGTACAATAACTATACTTTATAAGATATCGAAAGCAATCATGTTTAAGTTGATACACACATTTGATTTAAATAATTTGTATTTATCCAACTGTCTTGACATGCACATACACTGGTGATCACCGCCACTAACAGCTTAGATGTTAAATAGTTGTGGAATAGTAATCGAATTAGGTACTCATTTCATTTCCGTAACAATATATTTGTTTACATAAATTGAGGGCCCCAATCGTTAGCATTTCCATGTATGTCTTTCAATCTGTGCAGGGGCGGATCTGGAGGTGTGTTCAGGGGTTGCAACCTCCCCCCCCCCCCCCCCCCCCCAAACGGATTTTTACATATATCACAGTTTACTACTGCCGTAAAACACAGGAAAGGGCATTTCCGGACATCTAGATTTAAAAATCTTTACGGGGTGGGTGGGGGCGGGGGGGGGAGGGGGGGGGGGGGGGACGATGCACCCGGACCCCTCTAGCCTACTCATTCCACTCCGTGGAGCTTGTTTCAAACATGTGGCACTATGTGCTGACTGCTACGCTTACTGTCACTTTTGTGCACCGAGTATTCCCAAATATTACTACGTGCTCTATAAATACACAGTGATTATAGTTTCCATTTAATATAAGATTACGAAACTAGTCACTCATAATTTAAGCAGCAAGCCTATGGAAAGATTTATAAAATTATTGACTATTTTCATGAACGTCATAATAAATTTCAAATTTTCGATTTAGTTGTTCACATCATGCCTAATAGCCGACAAAGTGGTAACTATCTGTTACGTATCAGTTAGAAGATGGCATTGACTATTATGGTATCTAGTTGCCAATCTGAAAAGAGACACATACTTGTAATACTATCAATATACGTAATATATTGAATATGCCATATTGTATGTTCCCGTTCTTTGAAAGCACTTACCAAACGGGATCACGTTGTAACTATTTCAGTAATTATATGATTGACTGATGCTTATAATTGTGTTTACAGTATCATGACGTCACCAGGAATACATGCTTTGTCTTGGCAGTATGCCCGTCAGTTGAATCGTCTTCATTGCGGCTGTTTCATATGAAATTAGCCCATAATATGAATATGTATTACGTTGATTGCCAATCACAGTTGCTTCAGGTGTTATTACACGTGTGTCCTATCAGATGTCTGAAATGGACTACAGCACGTCATAACAAGTTTTTCATATGATAAAGGCAGTAATGCACCGGCATGGCATGTTATTGTTTCATGCAATGTCTTCTTAATAGTTCGCATTAGCTTTCTCAGTTTTCACATCATTTGATGAAAATATTGATCCCGTTTGAAGAACAATATGTGACTGGCCATTGGATGAATTTGTTTATTCCATGTAAATTACTTTATTATATGTATTTATTGTCAATAATTGATATTACATACATGCCATTGTTTGTTGTAGGGAAGCCTACTAACGAAAATCGACAGGATGGGGAGTCACCTGTCAACGATATTGAAGGTAAGTTCCCAACATAGGTATGGAAAGTGTTGTAACATCGCAAATTAATGTTCACCCTTGGTACTCAATATGTACCAATGAAAGTAAATGTATTATCTATATGTATGAATGATATGAACGACAGTTTTTTGTTTAAACAATGTATACACATTGAATTTTGTTTTTGATTTGTTTTGTTCAATTTTATGAAAATAAATTCATTATTATTACTGATTTGCAGTACATATATATTGAAATAAGCCCAGCAACCGCACATATTCATACGCAGTGAGTATGTCGTATTGGCAGGATATCAAAAATGTTTCACGGCTCCGTGTTTCACGGCACATACGCACTGTGTTGTCGGGATAAATCTATATTATGATGTAACAAAGAGAAATAAAAGAAGATGAAATGATAAAAAAATGTTTCCATCATTCCAGTTACAAATGTCATTTTTGTTTGACTATATACTATAACATAGTGTGATATAGAGGTTGGATAATTGTGTAAATACTGTTAATGCATTGTTGGAACGATTTTACTATGATGTAATATTGTTGAAGTAGACATGTACCGCTTTGTTCTTGTGAAACAATAATAGTATGCCATATATTGAAATAAATGTTTAACGTAGATATTTTGTTAAAATTATTAGACAATAAATGGAAGTATTAGCCATGTATTTTACAAAAAATATCTGTTGATGTCGATATTTATTTTTTAGGGATCAGTAGCGACAATTCACAGGAGATTGAGGACGTTACCGCAAACATCGAAGGTATGTTGCCACAGGCTGGTAGCACGATGTGCTGTAGTGGTTTCATGTTTCCTGTATCCATTATATTTATTTACTTATGATGTTGTTGCAACTCCAAATAATGCTATATAATTAAAAGCGGCAACACATTTATATTACATGCTTGTTCATTAGTTATTACTTTGGTGAATGTGTTCCGGTTTGCGCTATATCTTAAGGACCCGTGGGGCCCCTGATCATGCAATGATTAATGCATAGTTGCTTCGTAAATGTGATGGGATATTTGCATAACATACATGTGAACATTCTCTTCTTAGTATATCCTGCACAGTGCATTGAGTTGCCATGTCGGACATCTTAGTGTGTACAAGCCATCAGACAGTTTGACCTTTTATTGCGTTTGACACATACCACTACAAATATGACAAACAGAATAATAACTTTTGGTGCAACATGATGGGAAGGCATCTGACTACAGCAAGCTATGACTTTTTTTCATCAAATTTGTATACAAAGTCTGATATCTTATCTGAAGTGTTTGTTGACCCTTTGTTGCAATGTTTTAGAATTCCATAAAGACTGTGTAACAATAAGAAGAATACACATTGCTGTAGATACATACCTGTATTAACATAAATACGGTATCGAATGCAATGACTTGTAATCTGAGTGTATTGTCACTACTGTCTACTTGCCTGCTATGTGGTGAATCTGTCTTATAGCATGTACAAAATAACAAATAAATGGCAGGAGATGGTAAGTCAATGTACGGAATGTGACGGGTGAGTGTGGATTGTTGTAATATATGTCTTTTGTTTCATATTTTTGTCTTTGATGTTTTTCAAGTACCAAGCTGCATATATGTTCTATAAAGTTACTTTAACCACTTTAGATGACAAAAAACAGCATATTGTCGTCAGACATTATTTGATTTAACATATGTTCGCATAGTCAACACTTTTTATACCGTTTTTTCTTCTGAACCGCTTTGCCGATGTTGACCAATTTTCATGGGGATAGTGTATGTGTTAATAATTTTCAGATTTGTGAAAGTGGACGTCGTCGCATATAAAAGTAGACTAAATTATTCACAAATCTTCTTCTCACTAATTTCAAGACCGTTTTCAGTTGTGATGCCCCCGGTATAAAAATACCGGTTTGTCAATTAGGGTTAAAATCGAATTGGGTCAAATTTAAAATGGAAGAGACTATTACTTATGATCATTTTTTGGCCAAAATCGTATGATTACGCTGAATGTAGAAAGAAAGTCATCATTTTATTATACATTTCAAACCTCTTCTTGTTGTGTACCTCTTGGCCGATGCTGCTCAAACTTTAGTTACATAATGCAAAATGGCCGCCATGTAATTTTTAAAAAAATTCTTAAACACAATTTTATCACGAACTTCCAAAATGATTTCGGTTAAAATTCTCTGTAATAATCATCAATAGTTGATGCTCTTTCAGATATGGGGCGGGATTAAAATTTACCTCAATATAAAAAGGGCGGGCCCGGGTGGGTCTTGAAGGGGTCTAATTTATTATATTGTTTTGGTCAAGTTATATATATATATCAAATGGTATTGCTCGACGATACGTTCGGTGAGGATGATTTTTATTCGAAATCGGTGAAAGGTGGACAGGTCATCCTTTTATTATGGATTTCAAACATGTTTTTCACGTGAACCGTTTGTCCGATGCTTGTAAGACTTAATTATGCTCCATGGGCTGTTCATATTTGTTTTGAACTTGCAGACAATTTTTCATGCAACTTGGTTTATGTAATCAACTGTCCGTGCCGTTTCTGATTTACTTTATAATGGGGATAATACTTTCCGGTGGGCAATATGGGCCCATTTGGGCGTCTCATTTATTGATCATGCGGCCAATTTAGAGTACAAATTTATTTATACATGACGAGAAAATGCTTGACACTCAGGGATGTATCTGTCGCGGCGATATATAAGAACAAAAGTACTTTTTTGGTTAGGTCTTATTTACACATTTTGTTTCAGTTTGTTGTCAAAAGTTAAGTTGTTGATACTAACTAATTCCGTAATATAATTGTAATTGCAGTTCGGTGAAGTCCACTCTGATGTAACACATTAATCACATAAATGCTTCTATGATATATTAATGTTTATGTTGTAGGAACCAGTATCACTAATCTACTGGAGATTGAGCACCTTGTCGCATACATTGAAGGTTGGTTTCCACTTATAGGTGAACTATTTTCTTTATCCTCTCTGGACAACAGTTCAGACTTGTCTGTTCCTTCATTGGTGTGTGTGTCACATGTGTATTAGCTTGAAAGTGTTTAATATAATTGTCAGCCAACCCGCTTTAAAATCTGAGAGGCATAATACACACATTTTATAACTGATAATCATTTAATTCAAAGTTAAATGCTTCTTACATGTTATTGAATAAATGAATAACATATATGTGAACATTGCCTAGTTACCTTAACGGTGCATGGAGTGGTCAACTCGGCTCCACAAAAAATACCATGTATAGCCACTATTGTACTCTATTTTTCTACATTATAACAAAAGTGCAGTGAAGGTTCAGATTGAGATAGTATTGTAGCGCAATCCTTTTACCCTCCGTAACTCAGCCCTTGTTGGACTGAATTGGTCGGCTGATGGTCCCCTTTTTGTCAGGACTGAACTGTTTCGCTGCCACCAGACCTTTCGGTCAATTAGAAACCGAGTGACATAAGTAGCTGATTTCTTCACCTCAATGTGATAATAATTGTCTGTCGCAACGTCAGATGAAAGAATGTTACAATTCTTTGTAGTACCAATTGGAAACTCAAATTGTAGAGAAGGCGTTCGTTCAGGAGTACATATTTTTAATGTGGTTAATAAAGTAAATATACAAATCCAAGTCACGCATGAAGTAGTTCAGAAACACAAGCTCCTACTTCCACATTCCCCTCCGTCAGAGAGTTGGCTCGACGGCCTTCCCTGACAAACACCCCAGTAAAAATAAGTAACAGTTGCAATTTGCTTAAAAGTTAATAATTCCGTCTTTGAATTTAGATCACAGTAATTCTGAAACTAAAGTAGGTTATTTAATTTATCCAAAGGAGCCAAAACAGAATGCTCTTTAAAACCCAAAACTGGCACTCTCCCTTGGATCAGGAAATCTCAGCTTTTATACATCTCGGTGATTCAGGTACCTTTAATGGTGACCTTGAGTTAGGTCTACCTTTTATTTTAAGGTTACCTTTTATTTTAAGTTTTAAGGTTAACCTTTAATTGAATTAAAGGTTATGGTGAATCAGGCAAGAAAGTGTCTTGTCAAATATTCCCTCCCAAGATAATCATGATAATAGATGATACTGCACTACATGTGTGTCTACAACAATATTCATATGAGCATGGCAATTTAGACTTATAGTACGCAAGACACGTCACAAGAGATTTACTGTCTACATAATATAATAGTGTCCTTCTACATCTTTTTGTACTGCCGCTGGCTAGAAACAGTCAGTCAGTTCATGCCTTAGTGAGATAAGCATTAACACTATAATGTTTTCATATTTATAAGTGAGACCCATGCTCAATTGAAGAATGTTGTAGTAAAATACAAGAAATATGGTGTACGATTGTCATTCTAACCCCTTTCATACAGAGAACATACCCGTCTACCAGCCCATAACTGTATGTTATTCTCGTCTCCCCACGGGAATACTAAATCTTAGGTGACCACACTTGAATCTTCTCATAGAGCCGGTTAAATGTGTGATCATAGCCCATTGACATATTGCATATTTGTTAGTGGAGAAACAAGACGAACACACAGTTTACCACGAAGTATTCACTGTCTCAATCGTCTCATAGAGACGGGTCAAATGAGTGGTCGTTAGAGAGAGACGGGTCAAATGAGTGGTCGTTAGATATACATATTACGCCACACAGCTAGGAGCTACTATGTCTGGTAACTACTCATTTACCAACAAGACTGGGCAATGTTTATCAACTTTGCTTTTCTCAAATCATATCAACTGGAGGAGTACTGTTGCTAAATATATATGACCTACACAAAGGTCTACCTTACGCTTGGCAGTGAGCCAGCCTACGTCTGCACAAGGTTCCACAGTGATGTAGTGGGTATTGTGATAAGGCTCCTAATTGGTTTGACCCAGTTTAAGGTCTACCTTTAGCTTGGCAGTGTGCCAAGATTAAGGTCACTATGAAAAGGTCAATAGGGTTCATATGCAGTTGTAATAGCTTCCCCATGCATCTGAGTGAATAGAGGCTTTACAGCCCATCACACCATAACTGTTAATTGACCAGTGGTTAACTTAGGGTAACAATATATTTCCCATTGCAGCAAATAATTAATTAAGACATGTATATAACTGGGAAAAGTTTGTCACAGTATATATGGTCCATGTGTATTTACATATTATAAGTTATTGTGATTCTACACAGGCTATATGGTGTAATATTGCCCGTCTGGAGGTATGTTCACCCGAGGCGATAGCCGAACATACCTTCAGACGGGCAATATTACACCATATAGCCTGTGTAGAATCACAATAACGTATTTGTCATACCGCAAATCCTGTATTTGGCCCTATAAACATATCTCTTCTTTTGATCTTTGCGTTTTTTCAGGAAGTAAAATAATCCGAGATTCGATTTTCTACCGTCAGTCTTAATATAAAGGTGTAAATGAACATTTTGTTTTTTTATTAAACGAAAACAAACTAAATATGGAGTAAGAAATCCATCGAAAACGACTTTATGACAGTTATTTTTATATCGTGTAATTTAATTTATATTCCACTGCTCTATCGATCTGCTCTCCCTTTGGCGCCTCTAGAATAATGCGACTGGTTCCCAAACATTCGCTGTCATTGCTACGTCGCGGTTCGTGCGTGGAACCCATAGTTTGTGACCTAAATATAGCCGTGTCACGAAGTCAAACGTGTTGAGATTTGAAAAGCAATTTTCGTTATTTTGGCTAATTTTTATGCCACCGGGTTTTGAAGAAACGGGTGGCATATAGTGTCTGGACCGTCCGTCTGTCCGTCTGTCCGCCCGTCCGTCCGTCCGTCCGTCACACTTTTCGGTTAACCACTTTGTCACAGTTTCTCAAATATGCTGCAGGTGGCATCCACGTTCGACAGACGCATTTCTTGTTCGCTCATATTTTGATGAGCGAAGAATATTTATGGAAAAATAAACAATAAAGACTGGTTTTGAGTGTACAATTTGTTACTTTTATTGATCAATTCGGGGGTTTATTGTGTTTAGTGAGGAATACAATTCGCAATCGCTAGACGCTTTCAAAATGTGTCTTCATTGGACGCGAGGCGCCGGAGGGGAATGGCAATTTCTCTATGTCGGACGGCCTTCGCAGGTCATATAATATATATGACCAGGCAAGCTAGCCAATCAAAAGCCGAGAAACTTATATGCGGTATGACAAAGCACAATACAGTATGTAGCAAACGTGTACACGTCAGCCATAGCTTACGTACATTTTGAGAATGTTATACATCAACATCTGATTTGCAGTATACGTTGATACAATATAAGCGATAAGAGTTGTGCTGACATTTCCATGTATGATTATCGACATTGTATCACATGTTTTAATAGTGAAACTTGTTACTCACTCCCTGTCTTTTGTCAATTAAGTATTAAACAATTACCCAATTTTTAATTGTTTTGTTATAATGTGTTCATTTGTACTTGAAACAGTATCTCCATGGTATTTGATAGTAATGTGTGTGTGGATATCATTCTTATTTTTTATGCGGACGCCAGTTACTTAATTGCTAATGTATTTATTTGATCACGCTACCTGCATGTGCATTTGCCCTGTGTAAGATAACCATGTCATTTTCTTTAGAAGATCAAAGTTACTACATCACTAATGTGTAACAGTAATTTATTGTTTATTTTGCCCACCCCCCCCCCCTTTGCAATTTGAATGGGGGGGCATATTGTGTTGGTCTTGATGTTCCGTACGTCATTACGTCCGCCAGCCCGTGTACATTTACGTATACAAGTGGAAACGTTTATAAGAGTTTCTCCATGTACTGTTCAGTATGGCACGGAGGCATATCCATGTTTTACAAACATAATGATTTATTTTTATTACAAAGTGTTTGTACTTTAATTTAATTATTGGCTGCTTACAGGTAACCGACAGCTCACAAACAAACGGAAAAGAAAAAGGCAAAGAAATTTCAAGAAGGAAAAAAGAAACAAAAAGAGTAAGAATGTGTAAAACAGTAAACATATTTAAATTCTCAATATGTGGAATATTATGTTAGTAAAACTATAGTTTGTCGTGAAAAATGATATTATAATAGGGCAATAAAACACCGCATATATACAAAGCCAAATGAAATAAGTATCATAAACAATTCTCAATCATAAGTGTAGAAACCTTCATTTTTTGTAAATGGCATGATCCAATGGAATCAGCTGTATGAGAATTTTGTCTGCGCAGAAACATAGACACGGGCTTTCAAGCAGCCCTCAAGAAATGCGGATGGATTGGCCGCGCACTCTACCTAACTATATGTACCAGTATGTGTGCTGCTTCGTAACAATACAGATATAGAAGTGCCACATTCAAAGTTGCTTCAATGTACGTGTCGATTTGCTTTGAATGGCTGTAGATGAACAGATATTTTCCTGCCAATTATTTGTGCAGCTATTTAATCTTGATAGCTTAGACAGCCTATGACTTAATGATTGTGCATTATTACAGATACACTTGTTATCATTATTGTACGTATTTTTATACGCCCGTTTTTTAAAGAAAATGAAAATTAATTCCACACTGTACTGCATATTTGGTGTAATCAACTCCTCAGACAGCTTTTAGTGAATGGTATATAAAAGTGCACACGTCTTCTGCACATATTAAACATGTTCACCATGTAGTTTTTATGACGAAAATATTTTTTTTTCGCAATATTACGGCCTCTTCAACTTGGTAATTTTTCCCACACTTTTGCCTTTGATCCTGTATAGGGTATAGCGTTTGCGTAATCAACTCCTGTGCTGGCTTGCAGTCAATGGATCTGAAACTTTGAAAACGTCTTGATGCACATAGTAAACATGTACACCATGGTGTTTTAATAACTAAACAATATGTTTTCACAAAAGTACGGCCGTTTCAACTTGGGTATGTTTTCCACAGTTTTGCATGCAATCATGTATAGGGTATACAGTTTGTGTAATCAACTCCTCTGAAACTTGTCAGTTAATATATGTGAAACCTTACACATGCCTTCTTGACATATTGAACATATGCACATTGTTGTTTTTGTGACAATAACACTTTTTGTTCACAAAAATACGGCATTTTTAACTGAACCATTTGTTTGTACACTGTTGCATACAATCCTGTATAGGGTATACATTTTGTGTCATCAACTCCTCGAAAGGCTTTCTGTTATCGATGTGAAACCTTACACTTGCCTTATATACATATGGAACATGTGTAACATGGTGTTTCCTGACTAAATATATATATTTTTTTCATACGAATACGGTCTTATCGACTTAGCTATTTTAGCACACTTTTTAATACAATCATGCATAGGGTATACAGTTTGGGTAATCCACTTTTACAACATATTTCTGTGAATCAACCCCTCTACGGTTGTAATTTTTGATGGCGGCACTCTTGTTGTATTTGGTAATATAATATTTGTTTTTAAATATTTTGTGTAGCTAACTGCAGTTACAGTAATTTTTATTTCAGACCATGGTACAATAATAAATGACTGTTGCAGTTCAAAGAAGTTGTAAATAGAAATGTACAGTTAAACATTTTACAAAAAAAACGCCGTACTAGAACGCGCCATTACGTCCTCAAACCAGTTAACAACGGTGGCACTGAACTTTTGAAATTGGCGCGGCTGCGTCAGGCGACATGTACTGCTGCCCCTGAATATGCATGTGTAAATCAGCTGTTTTAATGGAACAGATTTAAGGTATTTAATGTTGTTGCTCAGAAAAAGTAAATGTAATGGCATCCACAATTTTAACGCTTGTAATATATAACAATAGTTTTATACTATATTGTGATTTATTTTATACAGGTCCTGATTTGTCACAATTACTACTACAATCTGGGGATGTTGAAGAAAATCCCGGACCTTCATCGAAACAGGTAAAAAGAAATGAATCTCTAGTATATGTATTCAATAAATATAAAGTTTCTGTTACTGCTGCTGCTCTGTTTTGATTATATAATGCTGTATAATAAATAGCATAGTGTCTAGAACACGAACAAAGTGTTGCAATTGATATTCATGCAACTCAACATTAATATCATATGGTGAAAAATGATCGTACTATACGTATAAAGCTTAATGTGTTAATGTTCATGAACATTTCAACTTGATATTGGAGCTATGCTGTAGACATAAAGTTTATTAAATAAAGCAAGTTTAGTAAATAAAGCCTCTTTAAACAAACACAAATATGTGTCTTTCATATTACACACCGTTGGGTCATTTTGTACAGCTATCCACAATAAGACAACTTATCTATTTGAGTTATGTAAGTGTACAACATGTGGCAGTTGTTCTTATTCATATCACGACATTGGCTCCATATGGGCTTATCTGTGCAATTTCAATACATATGTCGTAATATAATTATTCCATGGTGATGACTTAATTCTGTAGAACAGAAAAACACAATGAACATTCTAAAATCCCAATGTATTTATATACAAATTAATTGTTGCTAAAAGTACATGTCTGAATTGATTATGTTTTCAAATTGTAATATAATGTATGTATTTTGAATAATTTACAGTGCGAAAATTCGATGTAAATGTCATTTTAATTGTGCATACCTTAACATATTTTACATACATATTTTCTGTCCGTAACACAAAAACATAACATTTTCTGTAAAGTTATTATACAGGGGTATCCGTGAGCCGCTGCTCACATGGTGTATAGATATTATAATTTTATTTAAATATGTATTCCTTTCGTACGATTAAAACGTAGATGGTCATTGTATGTCATGAGAACTGTACTGTTATCAATGAAACTGTACACGTTTCAATTATCAACTTGTTTAAATTGAATATGTATTTATCTGTGCTTCTGTGAGTATCTGAGTTTATCGTTACATGCCCATTTGGACCTTTTGTTTCAGTGACCTATATTTTCCAGTGCTGAATTTTCTGTGTTATTTCTTAGTTGACATTATTTAAGACACACACATAATAATATATATAATGGTAGATATGTACATATACATGTGTTTTGTAGATACTTTGTAGGATATGCAGAAGTAAGTATACCACATGTAATATGTTGTATTTGTGTGAATATATAGTTGTGCTTGTATATAATATGTAACAGTGCTTCAGTCCCATATATATTATGTATCTTATATATCGCACTTAACTTTGTGTCTACAGCACATTGTATCACAGGTTTCCATTTTTTGCTTCATATTGTATTTATTCAAAGCGAACACTGCAATTAGCGCATTCATTATGATTTAAACATATGTACGCCATGGTTGCCCTCTTTTATGGCACATTGTGGCAATCAATGCACATTTATTTTTAAATAAAATGTATGTTCCTTATGCTGGGCCAGTAATTCGTTGACAGCATCCATTAATATGTGATAAATTGCAATCATATATGATACATATACATGTATTAATGTCATATGACGTGCTAAGTGAACATAATGCAACACTATTGTTTAGCTTCATGCACCACTGGTATTGTCAACAGCTTGTATTTTACAGGCACTACGCATTTGCATGTCTCATATGTTCATAAAGTTTTATTTGACTATATAAGACTAATCAACACATATATAAATGAAACGAATTAAATATGTTTAGCGACATGGAACTTGAAGAAGATACACGTATTTATTAATCTTGATTTTTTTAATTTTTTAATAGTTAAATTATAATTTATTCAATCAGATTTAACCGACTTCATCACATTCATTCAATTCATAAGTAGTGTTCATGTGGGCAAATTATAAATTTTCATTAGCGTTAAACTAATTTTCAGCAAATTCCGTATTGATATAGGGACGCAAAAGGGGTCTCCATCTGGCCGCCATGATAGCCAGTATGCTTTAATGTATTTATAGTATGTTTGATTAGCTGGAAACTTCACATGCATGTTTATTATCGTCCATATTTTGATCTTACACCAACCCATGTTGTCCGCTTTACCGAAGTTAATGTTGTTGTTTTTTTAATTTCCTGTTCATTCGATTTATTCTGCAATAACTCATTTACCGTCACATCATGCGCACATTTGTCATTAACCGCAGTCTTGTATTTTGTTGTGAAATTGGTGTAAACACACCCCGTACCCCAAAATGATTGGTCACTTTTGTATTCGTCCTTTCTCTGTTTAAAAACACTATGAATGATGAAATATGATGCATAGATACATACTTGCGATGAAGGATGCTCCTGCACCCATTACCAATAGCGGTGCATTAGTAATTTGCTTCAACCTCTTTGCGTTGTCAGCGATATTGTTAAAGCGTCATGTGGATGATTATCATCTTCCATATGTTCGTTACCAGCCCCAGCCATGTCTCATGTAAATGTTCAAGATGTAATTATGTTTAATTATTTACATAGCAACTATTGGCTTTACATTTAATGTGTATGATTCAGACACTGCATATATTGTTGACATACCATGAGCGTCGTTTTTGTTGTGAGTAATTGCAGGCTGTGTTCACAAACCTCTATATCAGCCGTGATAATATGCTAATGGCTATGTTGTTATCATAATGCAGGGCCATAGCTACACTTATGCAGATGAGCCAATCAGATTCACTATAAAATGTGCAGTTTAAAAGAATGAATATTGACTTAAGTATCCTTATTTTGGATTCTGGATTTTTGTCATAAATCTGTGTGAACACCGCTTCTGTAAATTGAGACGTACTGATAACACAACTGTTTGTGCATATATTTATGTATTTCTGCACCCGCTGAAAGTTTAACTTGATATGTTATATTGCACACGTGCTAATGGTCAAGGTAAAATAGGATGTACTTTGTTGTATGAACAAGATTGTCATTTTGTATTTAAAGCTGTATTACACGACATTGTTGTAAATACATACACCCTGACTTTTGCTTGTGTCAACGAATTAACACGGGAACATTACAGACCTCAGTGAACTTTACATGCATTCCACATGTATCTTTGTTTTCAAAATTTGGCTTATTGGCTTATTGTATAATATTTAATTAATGAAACTGCTGCTTAAACTGCTGCTTAAGTAATATCTGAAGGCTGTTGGTTGTAACTTACATATTATATCAGCTTGCTTCATCTGTTTTAACCTGATATTGCGACCTTGCAATATATGTCATGGGTAAAAGGAACCCTATCAGCTTTGTAACCGCTAACTATCCCATATAGTCTATACTAGTGACAGTGCAGATTAATAACTCATTTTCACATCGATAAAGCCATATATTTAAATGTATAAAGCTCAAATGAGTATACATACCACATCAGCACACTAGGTTGCTTCTTGGATGGCAATTATAATATGTGCGTTTCCTGATATTTGTAATCCGAGACACATTCGTATGAACCACAAAAAAATGAACTTTAGAAAAGTTAAATTTAATTCTAAAGCAATGTTGTGAAAAAATACGGGAATCACAGTCGAGAAATGTGATGGGTTTAATGTCAGGCTTTGCTGTCACTGTATTTTGCTCCGTTCCCATACGGTCGTTTGTAAATTTGTTCAGGGACATCACATCATGTCGTACTCTTTACAATATAATTTACCTGATTTGTAATTCTTCCAGCTTTATGAACACTAGCATAAGGCACCTGAGGCGGAACCGGATGCGAATTTGTAAAAAAAACCTGCTTATCCCATTTTGAAATGGAGTTTCTTATCGTACATCGTTAATGAAAACAACAGTAACAGTTGAAAGGCAAACCATATTGTGCATGTTACCTATCATGCTGTATGATATTATTCATCACACTGTGTGCCGAAATGTGGTACATATCAGACTGTGGGAACGTATTTGTTTTTACTTTTTCTAGTTGATATACGCAATAAAACCGTATACATTTGCATAATAATATACATGTGTGTCGCTGATATTTCCGTTTGTTTAATAGTGGTGTATCATACCTAAATAGTATTATGTAGATACAAACAACTTACCTACATTTGCAACAATATTAACGTTTCTGATAGCCTGTCAGTATGAATACAATTAGCAGAGATAAATTACTATATTGTATTCAATGCATATTCTTCAAACGTCACGTGTGCTCGACATTTCAACTGTCTTCACACGTATACTTTTGGTTTGACTAGTGTCATGTGCGATACTTGTGGCACACATGCTACACTGATAGCATGTATGATATTGTTTACCAATTAACACCATGGTAGTAAAGGCTAATAAAACAATTTATACATAAAACTGAGAAGAAAATTTATTTTTCGTAGGTTGTCTCTGTCCCATATGTATCGCGTTTGTGTGAAACATTGTGATGAATAACTTTGTCAACTGTCTGTTACTGTTGAAATCATTCACTTGTATGTAACTGCACTGCAATATCCGTTTCAATATAAATATACTGCTTCATTTAACTTTCTTTGCTCTTTTTATTAGATATAATTGTCGATGTCTGCTTTTATTTTTGTTACATAATTGTATATGTATATAATTATGAAAATATAAAATATAACTATTATTATTCGTTTACGTATGTTATTTATGTACAAAATGTGCATATAATTATTATGAGATCGTACTACGATTGCCATTCCACAAGCTATTGCAATTAACATGGCCAATTAAGATGAATAACAAACCACACGTTTTCTATATACGGCTTGTTGTGCAATTTGAAGTCGTCTCTGCTGTCGATTTATACTGATTTGTATTACTATCACAGTGACACGAGTGTCATGCTTCCCTGTTTAAAATATCGGGTAATGGTGTATAGTATTAAGTTGCCCATGTACTCCATGTCACGACTGCCATGTACATGTGTTCCAAACATGAGACACGTGCAATAAAATTTAATGATTGTCATTTCATTTCATAGCCTGGTAGGGAATATCAGATATGACATTGTACTGCATCCTGTTGATTGCAATGTGAGTTGATTATCTGTCTAATAATGCACTGGTCTTCGGGTTCGTATGCTATACAAATTAGTGAGCGTCGCTATACCGGACATGCTGACGGTTACCACTACAATGTTTGTTGTTGTTGCAAAAGCTGTCAAAGGGACACCATGGACATGTTCAGATTTATGTAATCATAACGTTTTGTATGACATATTAATAGCTAGTGGAAGACACTTGTATACGGTTGTTCTAGTCTTTTAGTATTCATCCCCACCCCCATCCCCGGCATACGGGGTATATAGTTTTCGTCTTCCCGTTCGGTCGTCAATTCGTTACACAATGTTGCAAGTTGTTATTATGCAATTGTTTCCTCAATGTAATGCTTTCATATTTGTCTGATGGCTTCATAGCATCATCATTCATCATTCTGTGCAAAATACACCACCCTACCTTCGGCCCCAAGGTCAATAGCATTCACTATTGTGTATGTTATTGTATGTCCGTAACATATTGTAGTAAAATTCTGTTTTAAGTTTTGTTTCCATTCAGGACTGCTTTCATATTTGGTTATGTCTTACCAACATCATACTGTGCCATTTTATGCATACTGCACCACCATACATGACCTGCATGAGCAGTGTCAATGCCAAATAAATATAATATAAAAATACAGATATATTTATATTAAAATTGTAGAATGTCTAAGTACAAGTATACATATATACAGCTTTGGTGGACTTACCAAGCGCAGCCGGAGGTATTCGTTAGTCCTTGGTCCGTTTCTATATTTGTATTATAACATTCCGTGTTTCTTTTTATTTTATTAGCAATCTGCATACTCAACGAGAAGGGCGAGAGGACTTGGAAAGCGAGCATGGGATGTTTCGAACATCGCGGGAGTTATTAAAAAACTGGGGGTGCCATTTGAGCAAACTACACAAAATGAATTAACACCGATCCTTGAAGGAATGGGAGCATTTTCAAAAAATACAAAGAAATCACTAAGTAAATTTATAACAAGAAACAAAAACAAAATATGTATAGAAATTGATCAGCAAGTATCGCACATTGATGTAACAGAAATATTTGAACCACCTACTCCTTCCCATTCTATTACCATGATTACTCTGAGAAAAGAAAGAAAACAAAAGCGATTCTCGGTAAACTGGGTGACAGAGTACGATGAAAAAAATTATACTGTCTTTGCAAGAAACCTTACTCTAAACATGACCCAACTATGATTCAATGTGAATCATGTTTGGAATGGTACCATCTCCCGTGCATTAAAATTCTGGAAGAAGATATTGCAACAACAAAACCAGAAAGTATTACCTATATTTGTGGTATTGGTAATTGCGAAGAGAGTAAGCGATGTTTTCTGATTTGCATAAATTCTGTAGTTGTTGATTTATTTACGGACTCAAAACATAAAATGGACGAACAGGCGACAGCAGAATTGGTAATTAATTCACCTGACATCAATGAAGATCATGTCGAATCACAATTTAATTCTCATACACTCGAATCAAGGTCTGCAGACGTTATCATGGAGAGGAAAGATAATATTTTTGAAGCGTTTCCTATTAGCAAAGAAACTATGGAAATATCGTTGAATCATGAAATAAATGACAATTTCTTTACAATGAATATACCATCAACAGCTCATTTTAAAATTTGTAATAGTTCCTGGGATTCCATCAAATGCTTATTTAATAATCTACCCAGTGGCGCTAGGTGCTTGCCTAGAGGATCGTGGCAACACTTTTTTCTAGACGGTCTCAAACGGTCAAATCCTTATTGTGTGCTAATGTTTCAACGCCACAGGATTTCTACGAAGGTTATAACATCCACGATTTCAACAACTGTCCCATTTTTTTCTTGCAAAGGTTATTGCAAATTTAAAAGTTGTATGGTAAAGTTCTCTCTAACAATGCATGATTGTGAAAATGTACATGTAACATACAAAGGAAATGTGAAGCATGAAATAACAAAGGAACATGCACGCCCAATAAGTGGTGTTGTTCGCAAGCAACTGCAAGAAACACTTGCGTCTGGTCCAAAGCCTTATAAAGTGTTATTGGACCAGACACATGTGACACCCAGCTGCATAATTGTTGCAGGTAATTGTGACAAATATGGGGTAAGTCCCAGTGTCCTACAGAAAATTGGCAGTGAAGGTAGGCAAGTTTTCCGCCGGAGCAGCGATATGTTTTCAAGTATTTTGGAAATGTCAAAAGAATTTGAAATTGATACCGAAAACCGAAAGATTCCTGGCTTCATCCAATGTATTATAATGAAGCCACTCTGTCTAATGTATTGGACTGAGGTTGGTATTCGTTTATACCACGATATAGCCAAACGTGATAGCATATTCTGGGATGCTACGGGGTCAGTTGTGAAGAAACACGATGGTCAAGAAGTACTTTTCTATGAACTTGTCTGTAGAAACCCTCTACCTAACCAACCCGTGATCCCTTTGGCTGGCATGCTTACCGTATGCCGATCTGTAAATTACGTCCAGTTCTGGTTGTCTTCTTTCAGACATCACGAGCAAAGGCTGTTCGGACACAGTAACTGTGTACATGTGCACCAGATAATTAGTGATAGAGCACTTGTATTTATTATTGCAGCTCTAAAAGAATTCAATAATGAGACTTATATAGACTTTTTAGAACGAGCTTGGCGAATTATTATTGGAAAAGCTACGGATACTGATTTAAAACGTACAAACCCACATGCCTGTTTGTCACATGTTATGAAGTCTTGTAAGAAAATTTGTCTGCAACATTATCGCAGCAATTTTAAGTATGGTATGTATTGTTTTAGTGTTTTATTGCATGCCGATACATTCGTTGAGGCCACACTTATTATACAGGCCCTTGCATATATTTTACTAAGCAAGGAAGTAACAGAAGACGTAGAAAAGTACTTTGCAATCTTAAATGAAAAGATTGATCACTTGCCGGCGGGAAAAGAGGTAAATCAAATTATTAACGATGAACGTATTGAAATTAATGACATTCTTGACAGAGATAATGACAATGATAATGTTAATCCAAACCGATATACTGAAGAAGACTATCTTTCTAAAGGACAAGTGTCATCAATTCAAAAGTGGGTATTTCGAACAATTACTGATGTCAAAAGCAATATTTCCACATCTTCAGCACCAATCAATAAAAAGTATGGACCTTCTTTTCTTGCAAAACTTCAGAAACTTTTATTACCCTCATTTCCTTTGTGGTCTAATATTTTACTGGGTGATTTGAGCAGACATGGAACTATTGATTCGTACTGTAATTATAAGAAACCTGCATCAGATGTGTGTGATAAATATAGATCCGTAAAACAAGCAGCGACGGGAAATTCAACAATAGAAGAACGATTTAGAGTAGTGAAAAACATAATACTTGGTGGTAGATCTTCTCGTCGTATCGATGAGTTTTCGGCAGAATTGCAGAAAAATTATAAAGAAACTGAAAGACTAGTCACAAGGAAAATTCTAAAACCTACACCGAAAAGGAAGAGAAAAGCAGAATCAAAAGCATGTTCAAGTTTGTCTGAATCTTGGAAAAAGAAAAAAATAATCGACAATTTATCTGAAGCAACAGTTGGAACTTATCAAAAACCGCCAGCTACTTCCTTCACATTAGTCCCTTCTACAGCAGTTAGAAAACCTAATATCATTGAAGATGCTGATAAAGAATTGTCAAATGATTCAATCTGAAAAATGAACATGAAACAACATCTACTGGTGTATGTAAAGAAATTGTAATTGAAGATGCAAAACAAACGTCGTATTTAAATATAATACGTGAAAGTAAAAGATTATCAGAGAGCAGTGGACATTTTTGGTTTTCAATGAAAAATATAACCGGATTGAGTAATATTTCCAACAACTGTTGGTTTAATTCTGTTCTTCAGGCGTTCTGTAGAACTAACACATTTGTCCAATGTTTAGAAAATAGGCAGGCTGATCTAGGCACCCTTGAACCATACAGAGCTATTCTTGATGTATGTCTTGATTCGGTTACAGGTGGAGCGGATACTACGCTACTACAATCTGCATTACACATGACGGAAACAAAAGGGTTTACATGTGATATGCAGCATGATGCACATGAGTTTTATAGTACAATTATTGCTAACTTTATGGATTACAGTGGTACTCACTTCGAGGAAACTCGAAAAACAACTTGCAACATGTGCGGTTATGTAAGTCTTGGTAGCGGAAGTGTGAAGCTGCTTGATTTTGATCTTTCAATACCTACTGAATCTGAGCGTCCCGGTCGTCTCTCTGTTGTGGATCTTCTAGAAATTCATGGCGAAACTGTTAGTGTGCCAGATTTTGTATGTGGTAATTGTACTAAAGCAGGTGGGTGTGTTACAACCAGTGATATTTCAAACAGTGCAAATGAGGTTGTATTGCTTCTCAAAAGATATTCATACAGCGATAATCACATACTTAAAAAGCACACCCGATCTGTGAGTATCGATAAAAATATCACTGTAGCCAAATCTAACTATGTTATACATTCGGTTGTCCGTCACCATGGTGTTGGTCCAAAGTCTGGTCACTATACTACATTATTGAATATGAATAATGTTGTTGAATGCAATGATACGAGATTGTCTACATCCAACACGTTTATCGACGCATATAACGATGCATATATAATTGTATATACCAAACCGGCATTTAAAATACCTACAGAGATGAAAATGCTTCTTGTGTGCCTTAGTGTTACTAGAACTATAGATAAAGCACAGACTTGCTTCGCAACACAATTATCTAAAAGTGTCGGTAGAGCTATGCTATGTGAGACACTTGCAAACCTTTCGTTTACTGACAATGCGCATGACGATTTTAACAGGTTAGATAAGCTGTATGTCTTGCTGGAGATCACTAATTGTTTTGAAAATTTCTCAACAATTACACAGGGCTTGAAACATTTGTTTGGTCAATTTCTGTTCAAATTTATTCCATCTGTTCTTAGTAAATATTTTGGGATTGGAATTATAGAGAGTTCTGTGTGTGATTCATGTGGAAAGAAACAATCCTGCGATACACATTGTTACATTGGTAAAGTGGCATCATTTGATGCTCATGATTTGTCGAATATTCAGCCTGATTGTGAACTTTCTTGCAATACGTGTGAGTGCCATGGTAGCTTTGTTGTCAGTCAAACTGTGTCCAGCTACGGACGTACGTTTGCAATTCAATGTTCAAATGAGTCGATTTTTAATTTAATTCATGCTGGGGATAACATACTAGTATCACCATCCCTGTATCCCGACATTACTTTGTCATATGAACCTGTGAGTTATATTGCCAATGACTTCAGCACAGTGGTATTGATTAAGCCTACATATAGAGTATTAAAGTTATCTGGTGAATTCTACCAATCAGCTGATGTTAACGAGTTGAGGGATGAGCTGGCCAGATCAAAACATGGTATTTTGTTTTTCAATTTCATTGAAAAAGTCCATAGGGACCAGTACCATATAACTGACGCTGTAATGCAGTCTGATTTGTTTGGTGCGGACAACAAATGTGACACATATTCCCCTGAACCATTGTGTATGGATGAACAATATATGTTACATTTCACAGATTCATTTGCGGTAGATGGCTTGATCCTTTCTGCTGGTGATATTAGTATGATGTTGACTGGATGGTTGACCGATCACTGCATTGATGTGTATTTGCGGCATTTAAATAGTATTTCCTTAACAGTGGCATCAATGACATGCCATTATGTTCCTGCTGCTTGGTTTAAAGCCCGACATACAGGAAGCATGGTTAATGTGTCGCAATCGAGCATATGCTGGTATTCAAAAACAGTCATTTTTGTGCCAATAAATATTGATGATAGACATTGGATCCTCTGTATTGTTGATACAAGAAATTTGAAAATATTTTATATCGATTCACTAGGAAGCTTCCACATAAAAACCTGTCAGAAAATAGTTGCATACATTTCCTTTGAATATCACCGCTACCACCAGAAAGTACTTGACACATCTTTAGTTACAATTGTGGAGGTTGCGAAAGCAAAGGATTTCCTGTTGCAAACTGATTGTTCAAGCTGTGGTATATATGTTTGCTTATTAGCAAAATGTTATATAAAGAAATGTTCCCCAGTATTCAGTCAGATAAACACGATTACTGCGTTCAGGTATGCAGTAGTGCAAGAGTTGATGCAGACTTATTATTTTAATCTTCCAAGTGATGTTATCAGTCTGAAAGATATTCGATTGTCTGATGGTATGCACTCGTACATACAGAGCATTATGTGCTCCTCACATGTGTCAGCGCTGTCTCAATACAAGAGGCACAAATTGTTCTTGTCAAATCAAAAAGAAGAAACAAGAAAGACTCTTACTGGATTTGGCACTGACTTTGTTGGTGAAGGACAACCAGAAGTTATACAGACTTATCTTCTTAACAGGTACTTTAAGAAACATAAGTTAAACGTTAAAAAGGCATACTCACACAAAACATGTACAAGTGTGTTTGATAATGCTGCACCACTTAACAAGTGTTTGAATAAGAGTGCTATAAGTGCTTTCGATTATGTGTCCACAGTTTTATGGAAAGAAGTATTGGTGTTTATCATCATGAAAAGGAATGGCATGACGCATGAAGAAGTGAATGGCATATGCTTGTCAACCGAGTATTCTGTGCAGACGTTTCTAAAAGGTTATGGACGTGTACGACGGGCGATAGAAGACTCGAAGAAATAATCAATGTTCATAAAAGATTAACGTGTTATGTCTGCTCAATATGAACACCCATCAGTACCATTTATTATTTGGGTCATCTATGTTGCTCCGGATACCTATTTGGTATGCCTCAAGTGAGGTAGGGGCATATGTGGCCATTTAATAAAGAAGCATCGTCATATTTAAACTTTCGTTTTACATTTACTGTCAAAACTATGTACATGTATCTCTATATATACCATGCTTCGGATAGCTTTATGATTTGCCTCATTTAAAGTACAGAGGTTCTTGAAGATACCATTAATAATTATTATATCGCTACTACATTATGTTACATCTAAATGTATTTTCATATACCGCCTGTAGTGTTCATCTGATGCAGTATCTCACACTAATTTGAAAGACCATCGTGTTCTAATCACTTGGAATATAGACCAGTATTATTATCACTTGGCTTATTGAATATGGTATATAGGGATGCATAGGTAGTCAGCCCGTCCGTATATCCATATGTCCTTTCAGTTTTACCTTCTGCTCGAACGTCTTAAGGTTTCGTTTCATATCTGATCATGATTTCAAGAAAACATGTTTGTTTTGTAAATGTTGTGGGCTGTATGCATAGTATACACATATCTTGTTTATGTATTTGATTCAGTATATGGAATTGCCATCTCGGCCACCTCAGTATATACAAGCCAGCTGTGCATTTCGCATAATGTGCTCTTTACAGAACATGGAAAATGTAACATAGAAGTTAGTATACAATGTAGATAACCATAGGTAGCCATGTCCAAGGAATAGCGTGATATACGTTATTATACCAATCTGTATTGAAAGTATATCTGCAAATACTTAAAAATATTCATCCATGCATGGTGTGTATTCATTTCCTAGATTCTGAAATCTGCTAAGTGTGAATATATACATCTCCCATAGTTAATAATGCCTTTTATTTTACGTCCTCCGTCCGTCCGTCCGTGTGCATTTAAGTCGAAATGTTTCTCAGAGTTTCTCCAGTTAGTGTCCAGTATGCGACAGGGGCATATCCATGTTTGTCTAGTTCTATATGAACTGTTCATTGAACAGTACGGGTAACATGGACATTATTGTTTGTTCCGGTTGATAATGTTCGCCAGCTGTTCCCAAACAGGTAATGTAATATTAATATTTACAATTACCGTACTAGTTGTAATAAAATCATCACAACAATATATTGAACAAAAATCAATATTTCATTGGTGTAATATAAATGTGAGTGTAGTGTTCCTTGGACATACACATGTACCCTACATTGTATCATATGTTATAAAAAAATATGTTTAAACAAATGATGATCCATGGCACACTGGGTTGTTAAGCATGATGGATATTTGCTTCAAACAACATGTGCAAGTTTATCATCCTGCATACTTGCATCACCCTCTACATCCATACTGCCCGCGAATCCCTAATCATGACCAAGGTGAAGGGCAATTTAAGTTGAAAATTCACGTTCAGTATATATATGTGCGACTTTCTGCTTTCTCCTACGTTTATGTCCGCACCAATATCTATGGTTGCCGGTCATTATTTATGTAGGTCTATCGTCCGTACATGACACAAATGTTGACATTATTGGTTCACGTGTGTAAGTTGTACACTTGAAGTGTGTTGCAAGTGGGGTCACCCGTGTCCCGTTGCCTTATTTCTAATTAATATTTAAACTATTTATAAGTATGTTTATGGTATGCATGAGTTGCTTTATGTACATGCTTTTCATAATCAATAGTTTCATTTCCCGCTCCATACGTGATTCACCTTTCTCAATGTCAATGTGAAATTACTTTTGAAAGTACAGTTAATGAGATGCTTACGCGTTTCTCAATTCTCATATAACCTCTTGGCTATATGCATAAGTGGCTTCAAACGTCATGTGAACGTTAATATATCCATCATTTCAGTGTCATTCTCACCTTTGGTTATCTTATTGTCAACTTTATGTTACAGTTCAGTCGGCTAAATTTCCGATTAGATTTTAACTAGTTTACCGTTTTAGTGATTCACCGAAAACACCACATGCATATTTATTTGTATTATTGTTTCTGTTCCCCTTGACGTCCAATGTCAGTCTCTGTCTATCAAAACTTAATTTACAATTACTCTGATACTGTTGGTCCAACGCCGGTCGTATACATACAGTTGGTGACATGCTTGTAATTCTATTACTACAATTCGAAAATCACTATTAGCTTTCATGAGAACAACTTGCAAGGCATAATGCTGAAAGTGTAAAATTTATTTACTTTTACTGGCGGAAATTAACCTTTTACATTCACATGCTAAGTATTTGTTTGTTGCTACTTATAGTATTTATGCTTCACATATCCTTATACTTGCCTAATCACCTCTTAAATGAAACTACTTTTTTTTGTCAAAAAAATGTATATTGATATGTACATTTATCTTTGCACCAGTCAGAGAGTTATATGCATTATTACAAATATTAAAACAGTCAAAGAGTAAGAGCTGTACACCTGATATATGGTACTAATATGTCGGGTCCGTGTTAATAATTACAGAAGGCTAATTTGGATGTTAATATGAATAATGCACCGACCAATTGTCATAACTGACATTTGTATCCATTTTGAATACGTGGGTATATGCGATGATGTGCCATTAACTTTACCGAATTGTTGCAATTTGAACTGATATAATTAAAGGTAGTATCCATCCGGGTATAAATAAAGCCCTGCTATATGCATGTTTTGCAACTTTATTTGTTCTGACGGAAATCACATGTGTGTTTTTATTTGATTATATTTTCTCAGAGTCTGATGCTCCAAGTACTGTCAGCGTCCATGACATAGCTTCCTTCAAAACAATGCACTATTATAATCATGTACTACTATGTCTTGCAGGCCTTGAAATAAATAATAAAACGTTAAATTTTCATTGTAAAATTTATGCCAGTTGCCTAATGTATATAATTTAAAACAAATTGGATTTTGTATTTTTTAGCACTGATGCAAGTTCTGTACAGCCATTTGAATGGTTGGACTTGTAAATGCATTATTTTTTCAATCCGCCTGTTCATTCCTTTCATACTCATTAATAACATTCCTTACAATATGCTTTGGTGTTTTATCAATTTACAGCTACATTTTACAACATCGCTGATCGTTCCGTATTTACGTGTAATTTTGTACAATCATACATACATACATGAAATAAACATAATTTTCCCAAAAGTAATGATGGCAATTTAATATAATGTACAGCAATACGCAATCTATAGGGCAATTAAAAATGATATGGAAAATCTACAGAAGTATGTGTTCCGTATGAAAAGCATTAAATGAATATGTACCATGCTATATTATGCATAACCTTTTTTGTGAATTCTACAACATATCATATGCACCGGATACCTTGTTGGTATGCCTTTAACAAGGTAGGGCATTTGATAAGTATTAAACTTCAGACAACCATCGCTTTTAAATAGTAATAATTGCATGGCACATTTCAAAGTTAAAAATACATGCTATGATTGTCTTTATATATGAATTACAAATATTAACTTTCTTAGTAATTGTCGAAAAACAAATACATTAATATGATCACAGCACACGTAATTATGTCAATCA
The DNA here is from genome assembly GCA_029237695.1 of Conchocele bisecta. Taxonomy (NCBI): domain Eukaryota; kingdom Metazoa; phylum Mollusca; class Bivalvia; order Lucinida; family Thyasiridae; genus Conchocele; species Conchocele bisecta. The sequence goes on along the minus strand of CM055266.1, from coordinate 54,264,320 downwards.
CATGACCTTAATTCAGGTGACTTTTGCAACTATTTTAAACAATTATTTTATATTTGTTCTGCATTTGTAATGTAAAATATAGGCATGTACATGTGGAATCGGTATACTGGAATATGAATTTAATATGTTAATACAATATACATCATTTCATGGTTCCGCAAAGAAAGCGGACATCTTACATCACGTTTGTTGTACGGTTATGTATGTTCGTAGTTAGTGTTGTTGCGTATTAAATCCTAACGCTTTATGAGAAACCAATTAATGAAACGTATTTTTCCTTCAAGTATTTGTTTAATATTTTTCCAATTGTAAAATTATTTTAGAAACAACGTTTTGCTGAGAGTTGCTTTTTACATTTATTGTTTTCTTTCTTCTTTCAATGATATGTACGGAACTCGTAGATGAACATTTATATTGTACTTATTAGGTATCAATAATTCAACGTTATAACTTAAACTGGCTGTCTTTGATCCAGTGTACAGGTACATGTTCATAAAATTAAACAGTATACACCAATTGTTATAAAACATAATGTTGATACATGTATTTGTATTGTATTTGTGAACTGAATATGGTGAAAACAAATTTGGTTGTCTACAACATTTCTGATATTTCAAGGATATATACTGTTCCAAGGGTTTTTTATAAATGCAATTAATTGTAATGCAATTACTTTTGTCAATTGGATCGTTTATATGGTGTGTTCGGTTGATATACATGCACGCCATTTGAAGGATATTAATGAAGAACCGGACACGTCATTGTATGCTTCAAATGCCATTCTGTAACGGTAACGTGATTAGGTATGTGCACATGATACAGTTAATTGTGACAACTCATCTGGGGTTTAAGGTCAGCGATCTACGTTGAATGTATGGAGAGTGATACTAGTAGGTGATATCACCTATTCAAATGGGTGAAATCGCTCTTTAAGATAGCAGATATGTCACCAATTCGTTAAAAAGTAGTGATATAACACAGTCGGAAGAGTTATATCATCCCTATGAATGAGTGATATCCCAAAATCAACATAAAGTTCATTATGGCGCATTAAACATAAATGGTTGATATAACATAGTATAATGCATGCTATTAGCAAATCGAATATGTGATATCACTCATTATAAATGGTTGATATAACATAGTATAATGCATGCTATTAGCAAATCGAATATGTGATATCACTCATTTCAATGGGTGATAATACCTTTTCTTGTTTAATCAGTGACAGGAGACATTCGAACTTGTGATATCTTGTGACATGTGTATATGCATATGTTATATGTGTTTTTTTGCATGTAAATGTGTGTGTGTGTGTGTGTGTGCGCGCGTGTGAGTGTGGTGTGTGTGTGTGTGTGTGTGTGTGTGCGTGCGTGCGTGCGCGCGTTCGTGCGTGCGTGTGCGTGCGTGCTTGAGTCCGCTACAAGTTACATCATGTAGATGTAGGCAAGTGGTTTTATTTTGTCGTGTATACGTTAATTCAGAAAGTATACCTATTTTCAATACGTACCTGATCTTACATGGGTGTTGCTTTGATGGGATACTTGTCGGACAGGTATTCCGATTTCACAGGAAACAAAGTTATGCCTAATTTCTAATGAAATCGGTCGACCGGTCTGGTGGACGTCGTATTGAATCAGCACATGCATGTATTGTACTGTATTTAATAACACAACATCATATATTGAACTTGTACGGATAAAATAACTTGTAAAACCAGTGTACATGTACATGTATTTATTACACAAGTGTATTATTATTTGTAATACACCATGTCTTTTACACTGTGAAAGCAACTCCGTATAACAAATGTCATTTAAATGTACTCTTTATCTTAAGCCGTTGCTCTCATCTTTCGATTTCGCATTATGAGGCCAAAGGTGTGACTTTTAGGGTATGGTAAAACAGGCATGCAACACCGTAGTCCCGTCTCCGGCGGCGCTCGGAAGCGGAATTGTCATGGTGTTGCTAATTCATTCACCGTGAAATACGCAACTTATGACGCTCGGAGGCGGCATTGTCATGGTGTTGCTAATTCATTCACCGTGAAATACGCAACTTATGAAATCCCAATTCAATTGCAAGCACCGATTACACACGACTGGAACGCGTGATGAGCAGACCGATCTGGGACTAAGCCATATAAGAATGTCTCTTTAACACATTTATTTCTTATTACACTTTTTTTCTCTTTTGTTTGCAATATTTACTCTTGAAATGTACGAATGAACAGTGCCCTCCATATAGTAAGCGCTCTGTAATTCTCTTCCAGTGTTCATTAATGCACAATTGTACTGCATTATCTTGTCTAAAATAGTATATAATTATATTAATAAATTGTACATGTACATGTATGAATGATTTCAGTTACTTAAGAGTGGTATTTAATTACACTCGATCATTTGTATTGGACAACCAGGCACTGAATGGAAAAGGCCTGAAGGCTATGAATATGTTACTGATGAATGTTCGAAAACACAATATTCCTCCGAAATGCCTGGGCCAGCTATTTGACGCCTTTGTCTCATCAACGCTAAATTATGCTCGTGAAGTTTGGGGTTTTAGTAAATCAAAAAAGCTTGAACGAATTCAGCTGAAATTCTGCAAGTCTGTCCTGGGTGTTAAGGCGTCAACTAGCAACGCAGGCATTTATGGGGAACTTGCATTTACCCATTGTATATACAGAGATACATACGAATTGTAAAATATTCGGGGCAAGCTGATCAGTACTGACAATTGTATCTTACATAACTTGTATATTGCTACTATCAGGGAAGCTGATGATGGTAGCACAAATTGGGTCTCAAGGTTAAAAGACTTGCTATATAGATTCGGTTTTGGAGATGCTTGGTTAAATCAGCGAACAATTGGCCATAGTGCGTTTGTATGCGCATTCAAACAACGTATACTAGACTGTTTCATACACAAGTGGAGAGAAGATGTTGAGTCCAATAACGTAATGACGTTCTACAAACATACAAAAGTGAATTTTGAATTTGAGAACTATTTAAGCATTGTGTACAATCATGAGCTAAGGAAGAACCTAACTAGAATACGTTTGGGCTCACATGGGCTGTGGATAGAGACAGGGAGATATGGTAGGATCGCATAGAGCGCAATGAAAGAGTATGCACTATGTGCGATTCAGGAGACATCGAAGACGCCTATCATTTTATTATCATATGTCCCTCTCTGACACACATCAGATCGCAGTATATTGGTTCATTATACAGGTTGAGACCAAGTGTATTAAAGTTTACGTCGCTATTAGCTACATATCATAAAAGGACGGTCGTATATTTGTGTAAATATTTAAAAGAAGCATTCGAGTACAGAAAATCAACCTTTCTCTAATGTAAATGTGTTCACTCTTGGAATACTATCTACTATTTTGTATATACATGTATTTGTTTATATGACGAGAGACTTGTATGAGCTTAAGTAAATAAATTATATTCTATTCTATGTAAGGTATATAATGCATTTCGATTGTTACATTTATCGCCATTGTGTCATCCTACTATTATGTTGTATACCTCATGTTGTCATGTCATGTGACCTAAGTGAAGAAACGATTATTATTATTATTAGTAATCATCATATCAAATAGATTATATAAGTAATTTGAGTTTGGCTATATCATTGATTCAACATGAAAGGGTGATATCACCTATTGTAATTATTGATATCACCCATTTGAATTTGTGATATCACCAATTCCTATAAGTTATATTACCCATTCAGATTCAAATTATGTGATATCATCGATCACAATAGGTTTTACCACCTATTGGAATAGGTGTTATCACTCATGCATACATATGCAAAATAAATACTTAAAGTGAGGTATCAAACTGTGTTATTCGTTCAAACTAATCAATTTGAGTCATGTAACATTTATAACGCGGAGTTGGTACATGATAACCACAAAGTATTGCATTGATATTGTTTCATTAATTATGTATTATCACGAAAGTAATTTCTCCTGTGTAACCGGTGAACTCTTACACAGACACATATTTACTACGTGTTTATTCTGAGCTAGGAATCCGGCGTGTTTTTTTTGTTGTTTTTTTTTAAAGCATATACGCGCAGTTTTGTGGTCGATTTCGCAAGATTGCTGGGTATGCTTGTCTGGCTAAATGCATTTTGAGGGAGTAATTACTTATATTATAGAAATGTATTATTTCATACAGAACTAGGGACTGCTTGTGTATGGAGATTATAAATATTCAAAATTATTGTATGGCAACTATTACAATATCACTTGATTAATGTACTGTATACATAAATTGAAGGCTTCTCCCTCGAAGTGTACTTGGGTGGGATAGACACGCTCGGCAATATTGTCACAGCCAGCTACATAGTGCATTGCCCTACGCCTAGTTCATGTTGATAATCACCAACTGTGGTTTCCATGTTGTAGATGAATACATTCGCATAACGTTGGATAATCCATACTTATATACATGCAACAACATATTCTTGCATAAAATCAGTGTGTTCAGCAGCATCGTATGTCCGAATATTTGAACAATGTAAGTAGTGAAACTTGTGCTCAGGCCTGACGGTGCATATGCTATGTTTAATGTTAATACAATAACACTGTATTGTATATTAATAAACTAACACTGGGGTGCAACACAAATAACAGACTTGTGTCACTGTGTAGTAACAAAAAATCAGTATGGATCTGGGTGGACAGTGCGTTTGTGGTGTCCGCCCCAGTCCAACCTGGCAACCAGGATACAACCGTCTGGGTGGGTATGTGGAGACTTTACTACTTGTTTAGTGCAGGCTCTGCTTGCCAGTCCAAGTTATTACAACTGTCTATAACTGTGCTGCTGACCACAAGAATACTGCATCGGTCATCGCTTGTCATTGATCACTGGAACAGATACATCTTGTATATGTAGCAATCGCTATGCTGTCCATACTTGTGTGTCACAGTTTTGCATACATGTTGTATTTTATCTCTTATGCCACCACGTTATGTCCAGAGATGTATTTAATCCAATAAAGGTATGTTCTGTTCTGTTCTGTTCTGTTCTGTACAAGAAATGTATTTGTGTCACATGCTGATAAAAGGTGAATTACGGCGTTTGCAACATGTTATATTGATATTCTATTGAATATTTTCGTCGTCACATGTTTATTTAATCATTTTCTTAGCGATATTATTATTCTTTCTATAACTGAAAGTCGGATAGGGTAACTCTGATAGTGTATGCCCTGATCAGACTGCGCGAATGAGCAGGATGGTATGGGGCTATGGTAATTACAAACATACTATCGTACCTTTTATCAGCTACAGGCCACATTCCATGTACAATCTTGCTATTATGTATCACATGTGTATTGAAAAATACAATAAAAACATTCAGAATTACAAGCATAATTTATCAATATCTTACCAAACTATATTGAATACGTAATGGCCGATTTGTTTGCCCAACCACGATAGTGGAGGCGCTATTTACTGTTACCGTTGTCCGTCCCGTTCGTACGTTAGTCGGATTGATTTGAAAATGCCTGCTATTGTGTCTCGTCCATCTTTTCACTAAACGATCCACCAAATGTGACAAATACATCTGTGTGGAGGTAAAATGTGTTAGACAAAAGTTAACTGACCATTCCATATAGGTAAAAGATGTCATTTCACTTCATAAAGCAGGTTTCAAATGACCATACATAACCCGTTAATTCTAAAAACAACTACATCGTTTTACTACCGTATACATGTATGATATAAACGCATCACATCCAATTCGCCCAGTCTTTCCTGCTTTCACTATTCGTATGAGCATGCTTTTTAACTCGCGCGTTCAGCATATTTGTATGATTTAAAATAAATAATTGAACCCTTTGGTCACGTGATGTAAACAAGATTGGAGTGGCCAAATAAAATGACTACTATTGTGGGAAATGAAGATGTTGAATTTATAGTTAATATGAATCAGTGAACCTATGATGTAATTAATGTAAATACAGTGTAGGCAGGTTGCAGCGAATGGTCAAAGCAGGAAAGACTGGACTTATTGGATATGATCCGTTTAAAGCATATACGGTAGTATACAACTAGCGTATGTATGTTATACCACCGCTCTAATAAACCGGAGCTCTAAAGAGTCTGTTGAACTATTAAGCGTACTAATCGCATTATACCTACATTTCGGCTGTACTACACATACGTCATATACACACGTGACCGCTAAGGGAAATAAGTGTGGTAAGCAAAACAAGGGGAAGTTAATCGTGCAGTGACGGTTGGAACAAGAGTTGTCAGAAGACAACGAAGCTCGCCTGTTGGCAGCCTTCACTCAAACTTGGCACAGTTGTATAAAAAAACATGAATATTATATAACTTTACCTTGGGTGTTATTTAGGTGTGTGCGGTGGACCTTGACATTGAGGTCAATGGTGGAAGGTGGGTCATGGATTTGCTATAGCACGATAGAGTATCATCAGATGAATGCATGTATGAAATATCAAGGCGTTCCATGAAAGGAAACAGATGTTACAAGACATTTACCCCAACGTTAAGTATATGAATGCGCTAAGTTTGTGACCTTGACCTTGGGGTAACAGTTGGGTGGTGGGTCATGGATTTGCTACAGCATGATAGAGGGTCATCTGAGTAATGCATATATGAAATAAAAGTGTGTTCCATGAAAGGAAACAGAAGTTATAAGACATTTACCCCAACGTTAAGTTTCTGGACGCCGACGAGACACCGACGAGACGCCGACGATGCCGATGCCGCATGCCGATGCCGACGCCGACGCCGTGGGTATGCCATAAGCTCTTCTGCACTCGTGCAGGCGAGCTAATATATGACTGTCCGGAATATGACATCTGGAATATGACATCTGGAATATGACATCCGTAAAAGAACGGCACATAATTACTCGTGCAGGTGAGCTAAAAAATGACTGTCCGGAATATGACATCTGGAATATGACATCCGTAAAAGAACGGCACATAATTGTCGGATAACTGTGAAATTTGTTTTATTCGATATATAAATGATAAATACACACGTATAACGCAAAAACAGAACCTGATTTTACCTTCTTTAAAGGTACATACCCACGCAGTAGGCACACAATGTTCTTTATAGGAATTAAATAAGTGTGTAATTGTGTCGCTATTGCACCAGTTCTAATAAATACGAGTGCCCACTATAGAAATAAAATCCTTTAGTAATAGTATTTTACTGATAGTGACGCGCGGTGGTATCAGGCTATTTTCATATGCAAATGAGGCATGATATTGTTTAATAATTTATACTAATTAAATGAGTGACCTGAAAAAATAATATTTTCTACAGATTATAAAGTATGATCATTGCACAAATATAATCATTTAGTAATAGTATTTTACTGATAGTGACGCACGGTGGTATGGTACCTTCAATTTTGACCGGGTGTGAGGATTATGTCCTACCTGTGACTTCATACGGGTGGTTCATTTTAGGCGGGTGTGCTATTTTGTCCTCGTGTATCAAAAACATTAGGGGGATATTATGTCCGGTGTGATTTTGTCCGTATCCAGGAAATTGACCAGTACAAAGGTAGCAAATAATAAGCAAGGCTTACAGATATAAAGAAACATTTATATTTTTATTATGTACACTCCTCCTTTGAATACACATTATGGTCAATACTTCAAAGGATATATATGCACAAAGATGTTAGATTGATTTATGAGAAAACACATACAAAATTCCAAAGACGTATGTGAGGGCCAAACCTTGTCTACAGTCGGAATTCCGGTAAGGATGAACCCCGATCGTTAAATTACCAATCACATGCTCCCACCTCGCACCCACGGGTTTCAATGTAATTTGTCTCGTTTTCCTGTCTGTTCATAACCTAAAATGACAAACATTTACCATGAGTGTTCTAATTACGCACTGTTATTAGTGTATAATTACTCTATGTACCATATTTCATACAGACATATTTTTACCGAATATGCACGTTAAATCCAATAACATACAGTGGAACCTCTCTAAACCCGACATCTTGGGAATATCTGTAGGCCGGACACCCTGTGCACCTCCCAATATGTCGGGTTTAGAGAGGTTTCACTGTATATGTTATTGGATTTAACGTGCATATTCGGTAAAAATATGTCTGTATGAAATATGGTACATAGAGTAATTATACACTAATGACAGTGCGTAATTAGAACAACACAGCAGACATGTACATTGACTGGAGTTAGACAACCAAACATGTTTTTAATGAAAATATAGCAATATATATATAGGTTTTATTCTGTATAATTTCAGTGGCCCTGAAAAGGGCCGTTTTGTCGTCATAGAAATTCATTTTTTAACGCTGGAAATGTGTCTCAGCAGCATGCGTCGAACTTCGTGAAAGTAGGATCTCATTCCCTGATGTGAGTAGTGGACAAGGTCGTTGGCAAAGTGCTGCGGATAATGGACAATCTTGTGAAATGCTATGAATGTGTCCTCGAATATTTTCTTCATTTTTTTGTTAATGGCTCGCCGTTGTCGCTCGAATTGATCACCCGTCAGACTTCCACGAAATTTCCCACGTTTTCCAACTTCCTGATAATATATCGTCTGTACTCCCTGCTCACGCAATGTACTAACGACTGCAGTTATGTGACGAACAATTTCTGCTGGGATGCTACTACATTCGATGTCGTTTCCGCCCAAGTTGATGAACACCGCCTGTGGTTGGAATGCCAGTAGTCGGTCGAATTGTTGTCGAAACCGGTCCTCTGTAAAGACAGTGTCGGCCCGCATTCCACCAGCGCAAAAGAATTCTACTGTCGCTGGAACGCTCATGTCGCTGTTGCAGAAGTCTCGCAATCGTCTCACGTAGCTGTCTCCAAATATTGCTATTTTTGCCATTGCTATATCGCTGTGTTAATAAAAGCTAAATTTCCGAGTAATATTAATAAAAGCTAAATTTCCGAGTAATATATAGTAACTGAGAGTAGACAGATAGTCTGACAGGAGTTATTCAATATGTCAAGATTACCAGAAATTGAAATATTTATCGGTGTGTCTAGCTGGTTTGCTGGCACGTCTATAGATTTCGGTAGACGAACAAACAAATAATAATGTGTCACTCATCACATGTGTCTGATGAATTCGGATATTGAAAGTGTTAGTTTTCACTTTATATTAAATTTCAATTATCACATTATGAACCGTTCCGTTACGTTGCATTTATTGAAATTTGGCAAACAGTAAACATGATCATAATACTGGGTTTGAATTTAAAGTTTACTGAATGGTCATATAGACAGCGAATTAAAAATGTTCCCGATATGAATCAAACAACAAATGTGCTTGCAATCCGAATAGACATCAGATTTTACTCACAACAATAGTAACATTAAATAAATGAAGTAGACTTTGGTTGTTTCTGTCTGTCAGCATTATTAATTTTGTATTTATTTTTTTTTTCGGTGGGTGGAGGTGGTTGTATTTCCTACGTATGATTTTAGAAAGGGTGGATGAGTGGTAGGTGGTGCGAGATGTCGTACCTGCATTTTACGCGGGCTGTGGGTTATTTTTTCCTTTTGTCCTCATGTGTAAAAAACGTGTGATGATTATGTCCGGATGGCTGGGGTGGGGGAGGGGGGATTTTTTCCGTATCCCGTGAATGTCACTCGCACCGCGCATAAATGTTTGTTTGCAGTTCACCCATGAGTTGACCCGTTTTATGCATAATATGCGCACTGAATAATCGTAAGTGTGAATGGATAAATAGGGCTTATGGGATGTGTCAACACCAATTCACTATGCACACCAAATAAGGCCGACTCCATGTGCGAAGACGTTGTCAAACTTCTACCGAGTTAACAGTAAATTGCGGCTGACCGGAAATGTGTTGAATCAGATGTAACAATATTGCAACTGCACGAGACAACATATCTTATCCCATGGATGATAACTTGTCACCAGACGAGAGTGATAATTTACTCTATTATATATACGGCTTTTTTTCCAAATACATAAACAAAAACATAATATAGTTCGGTGAGTGCATGTTTTCCGATTTACACGTTCAATAATCATGAAGTGAAAGAACGGTGATCATGGATAGTCTCTATACTGGTTGCTAATGCCATAACTTTCAATTGTCTACTAGGTCAGTTTCACAGTGCACGGCAGTCCAAACACGACGAGTTCATCCGGTCAATGTTTCATTGTGAATTAGGTCATAGTCCGGCGGCTGGGTGTTTAAAGACACCGTGTCCCCGGATATATATCATGCACAGTAAATTACATACATACATCGAAGGTACAATTTTATCGAATTTCATAACTGTGCCATATTTTAAATCACTTAATATCATAAGCAAGCAGTTATAAACAGGGAAGATATTTTTTGTTTCGCATATTTTTGCATTTTTATATTTATATATATAAATATATAATGTTCAGGGAAAACATGTGAATTTTATTATTTCCATTAAAGACGGTATTGTTAGCAATATGCGGCGAATTAAACAGTGTACAATTAAACATATGCAACTTTCGCTGCCACCTTACCTGTACAAAGTGTGCATGTAAATGTAAATGAAAACGTAAATGCTTTGATTTAACGACGGCACTGGCTCGATGACCTTGCATGTCGGGACTGACTATTTAATAGGACTAGGCTAGCACGAAGTTGTCTTTCCCAAGGACACGCCGAATCGGCCATTCGGAGCGGTCGAGGTGGGAATTGAAGCAGGGGTATGCCGATCCGCAGTCCGACGCTCTACCTACTGAGCTAATCCGGTCGCAGTCTGCATCAGTAACGTTGATATTTATATGGAATTATATACGAGACGTTTTCTTACGTAACTTTTAAACTTCACAACCGATTGAAAAATCACAGGTCACATTTTAAACTTCAATTATTGTACTTTATGATGATGTTTCGATCGTCCTTTTTAGCTTTTAACGTAGTCGGTAGTTTTTATATGATTTATATAGCATAGCAAATTGTGATTTTTCTTCGCGATTTTCGTTGGGAAAATTGCAAAATCTCTGTTTACAAGTATAGTTACAAAAGAAATCACAGGTATTTTCAATTAGCTCATTAATTTTTCTATGTATTGATATGAAACGTATGTTTCTAAGTTAATATTATTTTGGTCATTTTTAGATAATAATAATGACACCATCTTTTTTCATTTTCGAATTAGCGTATCACGGAAATCTTCGGCAATTTCCGTGATATTCGTTGAAACGGGCACCTTCTTACGGTCACTCTAAAAGCTTATATGTTACCCGAGGTATGACCGTGTTGTCTGTAAAATAATTTGCGAACAAAGTAACCGAATTAGACTTTAATTTTCACGTACTTTGAAGCTAATAATTGGAGACGAGTGTGTTTTTCACCGAACTATTAATCGCTCATTTTAAACACTGCTGATTGAGTGTAGGACATAATCCCCGGACATAATCCCCCCCCATGTTTTTTGACACAGGAGGATAAAATCTCCCCCCCCCCCCAGTCTAAAATAGAGGTAGGACATAATCCACCCCATTCAGATTGAAGGTAGGACAAAATCACCCGCGCTATAAATTAGTAGATAGGACACAATCCCCCCCCCACCCCCGTGGAAATGCTGCCTAAGACAGAATCCCCTCCCCCCGTCCGATAAACATGCACAGTTTGTACAGTCTGATAAGGATCTGCACCGTTCATCTTTTATCAATGAAACACATGCCCTGCTTCTAATAAATATTTATTAATACCAGACTACATAAGTGTGATATTTGATCAGGAGCTATACTGGTCACACATGCTGGTCATGTTATGCGTAGTTCGCTTGTTTTAGTTTCAGCTGACAAACAATAATTAGACATGGCACATGTTTATTGTTTTAATCTCATGGCTCAGGTCAGCAAATTAACTGTTAGACGTCAACACACCCTGCAGATGAAACAATACGGACTGATACTGTTTGATAACAGGACGGTTACCTCCACAGCTGACTCTAATAGGCTGCAGTAACAAATTACATGTGTTACCCACTTTCATGAGATAGCCATGGTCAGTGAAGGCTGCACACCGCTAATTTTAAGAGACAGAAATCCAGAACGCTGATCCTTGCATCAAGCTGACACTGTTAAAAAGTTTTCACTATAAAACTTTAATAAAGAAAGGGGGATGTTATGTATTTACTAACATACATACACTGTCTACCTATAAGCCAGTATACACTTCTAGGCTGCTGGAATACACTGTCTTTAAACCTCTACAATAGCAGCTACAGGAACACCTATTCCGGCCTAACACTGAATTACATATCCGTGCTTTAGATGCTTTGTATATAAAACTATAATCAATAATAGTCGTGTTGTGTTTATTCATACCCATACATTCAAAACGTAACAGTTTAGTCGTAAACAGCATTAAAATTGCACATGTAAACAATATAGTACTACTGAACCAAATAAGGCAATCGACCGCGCCCAAATAAAATATTAATTTAAAATAAACTATTCTGTACTTGGCATACAGAATATTTCACATAAATATTAAATGTCATGTATGGATTAACAAAAAAAGAACAAGAAACACAGTACAAGTTACACAATTGGTCACGTGGTCCTTCATTAGTTGCATGCGCGGATCCAGACGGGCGCAAGGCAGGCGCAGGCACTCAGTTTAATATTTCCGACAGTTTACGTACCTGCACCATCCGAATATATACCGTTCTTTCTTTTCCTAATTCGAATCCTTCATTTACAACACTGAAATATAATATGCATTTCTATTGGGATCACAATCGGGACTATTCAACACATACTATCAGGCCACCCTACCACGAACATGCGTGCGACGGGGGCAGGCGTTATACCCTTTTGAATCGGCCCAACCTCGATTTTCCGATTTCGTGAAATATGCTATGGCATCAACCGGCCACCATACCCGCAAAGCCTCGATTTTCGATTCGTGAAATATGCCCTTATGCATCCAACGCCACCATACCCGCCAAAGTTACTTAGCCCTAGCGACGGTTGCCGTCCCGTACAAAACTGCCCTCCCTGCCCCTACCGCCCTATACCAGTCGCTGACCCGGCACCTTCCTCTGGGGGCTAGCGGTCGCGCCCTTTTCACTTGCCCCTCCCGTGGTGGTTTTCGAGAAACTGCCATGACTTCAAACTGACCACCATTACCCGCCTAAAGTTACTTCAGGCCCTAGCGAAACGGGTACCCTGGCCGCGGACCACCCGGGGCCAATGGTCTGCCGTCGCATACTAGGGTGGGTACCCGGCCACTTCGTCTGGCTAGCCGCCAAATACCCTTTTGGATGCCCACTCCAATGATTGGCGGTCCGCGAAAAATTGCCAGACTTCACTGACCATACCCGCCATGACTTCAAATACCTCCCAAAGGCGCCCTTCTAGCCGACGGTGCCACTGGACACCGACTGGGTGCCCTACCCGTGGCATACCTAGTGGGTTACGGCACCTCTGGGGGGCTAGCCGCCTAAACCCTTTTTGATTTGCCCCTCCAATGAATCCGTTTCGCGAAAAAAAAATGCCAGACTTCAACCTGACCACCATACCCGCAAAGTTACTTATCAGGCGCTTAAGCCGACGGTCCGGCCGGACACCGGGACCTCGGCCCTAACTTCGCCCATACTAGTGGGTACCACCCGGCACCTTCCCTCTGGGGGGCGAGCCGCCATAACCCCATTTTGAATCGGGCCCAAACCTCGATTTTCCATTTTATTTCGTGAAATATGCTATTGGCATCAACCGGCCAACCATAACCCGCAAAGTTACTTCAGGCCCTTAGCCGACGGGTGCCGACGTACACTTGGGCCTCCTGCCCAACCTGCCCAATAAACCAGTCGCTGCCCGGCACCTTCCTCTGGGGGCTAGCGGTCGCGCCCCTTTCACTTGCCCCGACCCCGTGGTGGTTTTCCAAGAAACTGCCTGATTCAACGACCACCATACCCTAAAGTTACTTCACGGCCCTTAGCCGACGGTGCCCCGGCCGGACACCGGGGCCCAGTCCCCTGCGTCAAACCATACTAGTGGGAACCCGGCACCTTCGTCTGGGGGCTAGCCGCCCATAACCCTTTTGATTTGCCCCTCCAATGATGGCGTTCGCGAAAAATGCCATGACTTCAACTGACCACCATACCCGCAAAGTTACTTCAGGCGCTTAGCCGACGGTGCCGCCGGACACCGGGACCTCTGCCCTACGTCGCCATACTAGTGGGTACCCGGCACCTTCCTCTGGGGGGCTAGCCGCCATACCCTTTTGAATCGGCCCAACCTCGATTTTCCGATTTCGTGAAATATGCTATGGCATCAACCGGCCACCATACCCGCAAAGTTACTTCAGGCCCTTAGCCGACGGTGCCGTCGTACACTTGGGCCTCTGCCCTACCGCCCTATACCAGTCGCTGCCCGGCACCTTCCTCTGGGGGCTAGCGGTCGCGCCCTTTTCACTTGCCCCTCCCGTGGTGGTTTTCGAGAAACTGCCATGACTTCAACTGACCACCATACCCGTAAAGTTACTTCAGGCCCTTAGCCGACGGTGCCGCCGGACACCGGGGCCCATGTCCTGCGTCGCCATACTAGTGGGTACCCGGCACCTTCGTCTGGGGGGCTAGCCGCCATACCCTTTTGATTTATGCCCCTCCAATATGGCGTTCGCGAAAAATGCCATGACTTCAACTGACCACCATACCCGCAAAGTTACTTCAGGCGCTTAGCCGACGGTGCCGCCGGACACCGGGACCTCTGCCCTACGTCGCCATACTAGTGGGTACCCGGCACCTTCCTCTGGGGGGCTAGCCGCCATAACCCTTTTGAACTCTGGCCCCCCCCCCAACCTCGATTTTCCGATGTTTCGTGAAATAAATTTGCTATGGCATTCAACCGGCCACCATAAACCCGCAAAAGTTTACTTTCAAGGCCCTTAGCCCGACGGTGCCGTCGTACACTTGGGCCTCTGCCCTACCGCCCATATTACCAGGTCGCTGCCCGGCAACCTTCCTCTGGGGGCTAGCGGGTTTCGCGGTGGTCGGCCCAACCCTCGAATTTTCCGATTTCGTGAAATATGCTATGGCATCAAACCGAGGCCACCATACCCGCCACAAAGTTTACTTCAGGGCGCTTTAGCCGACGGTGCGCCGGACACCGGGACCTCTGCCCTACGTCGCCATACTAGTGGGTAACCCGGCACCTTCCTCTGGGGGGCTAGCCGCCTACATACCCTATACCGGGGCCCCTCCCGTGGTGGTTTTCGCCATACCCTGTTTGTTATCGTCCCATTGTAAATTGTCCCAGACTTATTACTACAATATGTTATATACTTCCCGGAAGTTGTTAACATCGCTATATTAGACCGCTTGCAGTGAATTAATCTTGTGCTACCAAAATGAGTGCGGGCCAAATATTTTGGGTGCCAACTTCAGCTCGGCGTATATTCACATTGGCAGTACAAAACGTTCTAGTTATCAGCTAGTTCAAGTTTTGTTCATGGAAAGTTTTCGTATCGATATATTGTTTTCTTGATTTCACATGACTGGTTATGCCAGTCTGGATACATATTTTACTATAATGTGTGCAGTTGTGTGTGGTTACCAATGATTGTGAGGTCCGGAGAGAGTTACGGTGAGTTCCCTGTGCTCCGGGGTGCTAACGGTACTAGGTATCTAGACTAACATGCCATGTCTCTATATCATGTTTAACTTCTATTTTTCATTATCTGACTTTTTTCATTTATTATTTTCTTTGCTATAGACGGTAGTGAAGCCATAGTGCTATGCCTACTAGGTATCATGACACTCGAAAACACATAATCATTCATCCAGGGTCATGAATACTATGTATTGTAATTATTGATAGTATGTGGTTGTCAATATGCATAGGGTATTTTATGTTAGCATTACTATTTGTAAGTAATGTGGGTTAGAACTTTAAGAGACTTGTGGACTAAGAGACTTGTGGACATGGCCAAGGGTCAGTGTAGATACTGTGAGTCTTAGATGTGAGGCACAACAGTGTGTTATGACATGACGCTAACATGATATGAGTTAGTCACATTCAGTGCGTGTGAAACTGCGACTGGGGACAGTACTCAAGCAGACCAGAAGACTTAGCTGGCGGCTCAGTTATCTTCTGGGAGCAGGAAAAGGGGGAGCGCTACTCAGACGGTGCCCGGGTCTAGTCTACAAGTTGTTTGGTGAGTCAATTTATTGATCCTAGGTTAAGTATTCACAGAGCGAATTAATTTATTTTTGTGGTTTTGGTATCACCTTACCTTCCCACCTTGGAGACAAATTCTATCAACATATAAGTTTAACAGGGAAGTATGATACAGAAATCAGAATTTTTCAATGTAAAATTAGTTTCTGTGAGTACTTACCTGTTATATGTATTTAACACCCGCCTCCCACACCCCGCAAGGTGAGAGATTTGTTCTATCGCAAAGAGGAAGTCTCCTGTGCGCGCATGCGCGGTCGATATGGGATGGGACAGGTGTAAGTGCGGGACTAGGTGCGGGTCAATAAATTGTATTCGGAATGGTAGTCCCCAATAGAAGCTATATACACATAACGGGTAAGTACTCACAGAAACTAATTTTACATTGAAAAATTCTGATTTTAGCAATTCTGATCCGTCCGGTATTCAGACGTAAAATTTTGCTGAAAGGTTTTTTTTTGGAAAATCGTCCGTTTCCGGTTTCCGGAATTCAAGGATTCGGTATTCAGAGGTTTTTAGTACATTGAATAAAGAAGAAGGAATTAAATTGGGACTGAAAATTGTCCGGTTTCGGGAGGATTCCGGTATTTAGAGGGTCCGGTATTCAGAGTTTCTGTTGTAGATCCAATGGACATTTTCATGGGTTTGGGCCATTTTCTATTGAAAATGATATGGTTGTTTCTTATATATATGTGCCTGTGACTGGAGAAATGGGACTGTGTGTTTTGCAACCAATGTATATCCAGATCAGTCTGTGCATCCGCTCATTTGCTCTATTGGCTATTTAACATATTAAATCTAAAAAATATTTAAATATACCGGTAAGTATTTTTTCATCAATAACAAAAAAAAAATCACCTTCCCCAAATTGTATTAGATTAAATTCCATACAATAATGATTTTATTGCGAAAAAACGATTTTCCTATGGGAATTTAACATGTAGGCCGACCAGGAGGGTCGAAAATTGAAAACATTTGGAAATGGACTCCGAAACCTGGCTAGATAGCTTGGAAATGATGTAAATAAGAAAATAAGTTAGCTTTTGAAAATTTGTCCACAAATATAAAATTATTTTTAAATCTATTTTTCGCAATACAATCCATATTTGCATGATAGAATTTCATAAAATATTCTATTTTGGGGAGGGTGACTTTTTTGTTATTGATAAAAAAGTATTTACATTTAAATATTTTTGAGATTTAATGTGTAGTTAGTGTACTTCAAGTCACCTTACAAAATCCCAAGTATGTTTTGAACACCCATCATACTGATACTGTTCTAACTTGCAGGATGTGCACGATTGTGACAAGACGAGCATGCCGGATGTCGGGAAGACCAAGAATTACGACCCCCTGTGTCATGTGACGTCTGACACCGCTGGGTGATTCCAGTTTCCCTGCTCGCTACGGGCGACTACTACATAGTATGGTGGCATTTAGTTTTATACTGGGGGCCGTTTCACTAAACTTCGTATGACTAAAATATTCATAAGTGCAAAATTATGATAGTCTGTAAATTTCACATTAACAATGTCTTCTTGTAAACAAGTATTGGATTTACATTTATTGAGCCTAGGATGCATATGCAGCCTATGCTCAATAAATGTAAATCCATCAATGGAAATTTCCAGACGATCTTAAATTTGCACTTACGAACATTTTAGTCGTACAAAGTTTAGTGAAACGGGCCCCTGTTCTTTCGTATGAGACTAAACCGAGAGGTCCCTTCTCTACGTTTAAGTTATTGTTGACATATTGGATTTTTAAGGACTTAAATGCGAGGGAGCGCTAGCTAGTGGGTGGCAGGTTGGTGAATGCGCTGTGTAATTTACCGATTGGGGTTCATCCTTACCGGAATTCCGACTGGAGACCTTGTTTGGCCCTCACATACTTCTTTGGCATTTTGTATGTGACGGTTCAATTTGGTTATTCCCCTTATGTGAGTATTACGATTATTCATAATCCTATTTTAGGGGAAGGGGCCAAGTGACTTTGGTGTGGTATGGACCTGGCACCAGGTCAGGTTATTCTAATTTCAGGGCTGAATATATTCAGTTCTTATTTTGGGATTTTCCCCCTAATGCAGCAGGTTAAAGCGGGATTGAACCCGTTTGCCCGGCCTTACATGACCTTAGCTGTTGATAGGCCGTTAAGCACCAATTGTATCTGTGGTCAAGTTGAAGATGCCACTCACTACTTTTTCTCCTGTACATAGAAACCAACTAATAGATGATATACAAGCTTATTGTCAACCGACCCTCCATACTATACTCTATGGTAATATACAACTGGACGATCCTACTAACGAAACAATATTTACAGCTGTAAGAATGTACATAGAGAATACAAGTCGCTTTTAAATGGTACGGTGGAACCTCTGTCAGCCGGACACCTTGTAAATGGGTGTGTGGTTAATTCTGGTGGGTTTTATTTTATTTTTATCTATCTCTTATGGTACAGTCTGTTCGTGATTGCAAGGCATGAAATGAGGTGTAGGAGTGATCATATGACTGATTTACAGTGGAACTTCCCTAATGCCGGACGCCCTGGGGACATCCCAGGGTGTCCCCGGTTTGGAGGGGTTCCAATGTGTCTGCTTTTGTACATCATCACGACAACCAAGACTTAATGTAGGCGTGGGTGGCTTGGTGTGCGAACATATTTTGTTTTCTCGAACTGCCGCAGTGGAATTTTCTTTTCTTTTTTTCTCTCTAGTTTTGTTTTATAATAACGAACTAAAATAGTTGTTTTTCATTTTTTTGTTAAAATTGTTTAATGCATGTATATTTACATACCGGTATTGTCATCTATAATACATCTACCGGGTATCGCAGGAAGCAGAAACTATGAGCATAAAGCAAGAATAAAATCTCAATTTTATGCTAATGGCAGTACTAATTATGTTTGTTATGTCCTGGTTCTTGCAGCCTGTGATACCAAGTTACACGTCAGGAGAGGATTTATATAAGCTTGCTTTCAATCCAATCCCATTTGTATAATTCTGTATTTACTATGATTGATGCATTACTTGTAAATAATATACAAATAAAATATGTTTAAACTAAGCACCAATAAACAAACAAACAAACAAACAAACATTGTTCCGTAAAAATCCAATATGTTAATAAAATTCTTATAGTTAGCCAGGTTTATAATGCAGTCTCCCATCCAAGTATTGATTTTACATTTACTGTTGAACAGGTAGTCATTAAATCTGGTAATCTGTAACTTATTGGGGTTAAATCTTGCAATATGTGAAATAAGTGGAGCGCGACACTGGCCAGCGATTGGCTTAGAAAGTAGGTCGAATTATAAATGTACATGTAGGTCGAAAATGGCAGCCTGTTGCTGTAAGAAGCAAATTCATGAAAATATTTTTATCATACACTGGTTAGTGAAACGACCCTCTTTGATGATCTTAGGATGTTTAATTTGGATGTGAGTCATTATAATTTGTCCAATAATATAGAGAATAGTAGGTTAGTGCCGTGAATGGGAATAAATATCGACAGAGCCTCGCCTATCCCATTTCCGTGCCGCGCCAGATAGTTTTATCGTTCACGGCATTAACCTACTATTCTATTTATCCCATCAACATTACAAATAGCTTTAAAATGCAAAAAAATAACCCCAGCCGCATCCTCAAAATCGGAGAATCGACTAGTATGACAACCGCACATATTCGTACGCAGTGATTAGGTCTTATTGACAGGATATCAAAAATGTTTCACGGCATCGTGTTTCAAGGCACATACGCACTGTGTTGACGGGATAAACTCTCTGTTCATGGTTTCAAAGCATGAACTGAAATCTAGGAGTGTTCATATACAGTCGACTCTCGTTACAATGGCACAATCTGTCAGTGCTGAATATGCCTTTGTAACGTATATGCTTAATAATAAATTGGCAATTAACCTGTCTTGCCATATTTAAAAAAAATCTTACAGTGGAATCTCTCCAAACCAGTTTAGAGAGATTCCACGGTGTATCACCGTGTCGTTACATTGCAGATGCCATTCTACAAAGGCAAGTACATTAAATTTGACGTCGTCCCAGAGAAGTTGCCATTCAAAGTTGGTCACAGTTCACTGGTGCTGCCCACCCGTTTCCAGGTGGCTGGATTCTCGGTCAGCGGACTCGTGCTCGACTCTGAGAAGGTAGGTGGTCTTTTAAATAAGAAATGAGCTAGATATTCGGCAAAATTTGCATTGAATTGCAATTTTCCCTGCGAAAAAAGGTGCTTGTTGTAGCCAGTAGCCGATTTCATCAAAATTGCAAAGTATACTTATCTAGCAAAGTATACTTTGAGGGAGTAATCATTTAATTTTATCAAAATGCATGATTTCATATAGAACTACCGACTGCAATTATATTTGATGATTAAAAGTATGCATACCCAATTATTATACTGAATTTATTACATTATCACAGCCAAAATGGCTGTGATAATGTAATAAATTCAGTATAATAAAAATTAATAAATTTATCCTTAAATTGAAAATTTTCTCCCTCAACATATACTTTGCTAGATAAGTATACTTTGCAATGTTGGTGAAATAGGCTACAGATGTTCATCCCATAATACCTAGTTGTCAACAGGATGTTATAACACAATCATTCACATATGTGTACATGTGCTGATCTGTATCTACACTGGTCGCAAAATCCACAAGCCC
Source organism: Conchocele bisecta (assembly GCA_029237695.1). Taxonomy (NCBI): domain Eukaryota; kingdom Metazoa; phylum Mollusca; class Bivalvia; order Lucinida; family Thyasiridae; genus Conchocele; species Conchocele bisecta. The sequence goes on along the minus strand of CM055266.1, from coordinate 54,243,431 downwards.
CATTTCTCCAGTCACAGCCACATATGTCCGTGCTGTTGAGCAAACACCCCAACTAATCGATCAAACCCAAACGCCAATCCATTTACTTACAGGGATCTGGGGTGGCGAAAGCGGAGATATTTGTGAACGGTGAATCGACCACCACGACTGGTATTGATGACTCGTACCAACTGGATTATTTATACTGTAATACAACTGAAAATTTACTTAGTTGAGCTGCAAAAAGCAAACAGTGTTTGCTTTTTGCAGCTCAGCTAAGTAAATTTTCAACTTTATTACAGTAGTTCCACTACTCAGTTTGAAAATCAATGTGTATTTGTTCACATTGCTGCGAGTATTTTGTACTCCCACTGTTGATAATCAATGCGTATTCAGCTAAAATAAGTGCATAAAACACGCACCTTATCTGGAGCTCTCATTTACTTGCAGGGATCTGGCGTGGCGAAAGCGGAGATATTTGTGAACGGTCAATCGACCACCACGACAGGCATTCATGGCACGTACCATCTGGAGAATATGAAGACGGGAGTGTACAAACTGCAGGCAAAGTCGGAGAATATTTTCTTCGATGATTTGGAGGTGAAGATCACACCAAACACTCCACAGCTGCCCAGTATCGTTGCTTCAAGGTTCGTGTCACAATTTGCTTTTGCTAGGATTGTCAGGGGAAAATATTTGCATTTTACAACATATTTTCGCTCGATTAAAACATTTTTTGTCTAGCGTGCTTTCAGAGAGTATATCCTATTGATCACATGCGTATTTGCATTCAATTTTGTGGTTGTGACTGGAAAATGGGGCTTATGTGTTTTGCTACCAGTGTAGATCCAGATCATCCGCACAGTCTGATAAGGATATGCACTGTTTGCCATTCCATCACTTGTGCTTCTAACAAGCAATATAGATTGTTATCAGGCTACAGGAGTGAGCTAACTGATCAGGAGCTACACTGGTCACAAATCCTGTGAGCCCCATTTCTCCAGTCATAGCCACAACGCGATCCAGTATACAATATGATTTCAGTGGGAATCGGCCATTCGCAGCGGTCGAGGTGGAATACGAACCCGGGAGACCCCGGGTTCGTATCACACCTCAACCGCTGCATAAACGGTGATTGTGGCATTTGTGACAAGTTTCTCCAGTTACAGCCACATTTCTGTTGCGCTGAAGAACCTTTCGTTTTGGAAGAGTAGAATGATCCCAAACTTTCTTGTGTTTAATGGTCTATGCAGTTACTGTCTGGTAATGTAGCTACATAATTACAGTACAAAATTTCAACAAATATTCTGAAGAAAGTTCATGTTAAATTCATATGCTTGTATTCTGTCATTCAGACTGATCATCAGTCATTTGCTCTCGTGCCCAACTGATAAAATGTGTTCAATCTTTCATTGCAGTTTCAGTATTTGTGGACAAGTTATCATTGACAAAATCCCCGAGGGTCTGACACAGGTGCCGGCCAAGCGGAAACTCATCATATTCCCCGAAGGAAAGGGGTCGGCCGCCGTTTCCAAGGAAACATCGGAGGACGGGAGATTCTGCACCGCCGTGAAACCAGATAAATATGTTGTCAAGGTGGGTATAAATGTTTGCCTCGTGCATTTGGAGGAAACATGATGAGTGTTTCATTAATGGAAGGCCAACAGTGCAGATCCTGATCAGACTGTGAGGATGCACAGGCTGATCTGGATCTACACTGGTCGCAAAACCAATAAGCCCCATTTTTTCCTTTTTTAATCACAATGGGATGCAGGGATTCCGCTGGGGAAAATAAAAAAAATCAACACTTCAAAAAAAGAAAATCGCCAACTGTTTTTATCGTCAGTGAAATCCCTGGGGATGGGCCGTGGCCTAGGGGATATTGGACTTTAATACCTGAGATTGTGATTTCAATACTCGTCCAGTTGTGAAAGATACTAGTATTTTGGTCTGTGGGATGAGACTTGTCACTGTGGTCCCACCTCTACATGACCTTACTGTTGCTGCGACATTATATATTTTGTTCACATTTGTGTGTTTAGTGCATCAGTATACAAATTTGGCTTCTGCGCTGTCAGAGGAAAAGGTACCTTACAATATAAGTATGCGTGCCACAAGCAAAGCCTTGAAACTTTATATACTTCAGCATCCATATTTTCATACATATGTTATTTCGTCGCACTACCCTCCCCTCCCAGGTACACACCACAGATGTGGAGACGAAGGCGGGGCTACAGATATCACCCCTGGAACAGGCGGTCCATGTCATTAACAAACCTGTGCTGGACGTGACCTTCTCTCAGTTCCGTGCCAAAGTCAGCGGAGCGGTCTCGTGTATAGGTATACATGATCGCCCAGAGAAAATTAATTTGCACTTTCTCATCTCTAGCCACCCGGAATATAAATAGTATTTGTATATATTTTCAAAGAATATAGAAATTGTTGTTTTACACCTATTTCATTAAAAAAAGTCTCTCTCGTCCCCATATTTATTCCAACATTTGCATGAAAATCTGTGAACTTGTCGGGGTGTAACAATTTCATTCTTATCGCATCTCAGCATTTCACAGATATTGATAAATATAAGATACATTGATATTTGATATACTGCACATGTTAGAAATCAGTTTCGGAAAATGTGAGGCAAGCCATGTGATTTTGTACCTATAAGAAGTTGTGCTATTTTTCATGAAAAATATTGACATAAACTGTGGTATTTTCTGTAAATGACGAAAATGTTGACAAAATTATATTCCGCATTTGCTGGGAACATTTTGACAAATTCCGACCGATATCATTTTAATACAAGTATTGTAAATTTTGCAAATTTTTTGTATGAGATATCTCAACATCTTCTTTAATAGGGACAAATAACGAGGTGTATCTCATATCAGACATGATTTAGTACCTTACAACATGTGCAATTTTTCATTAAATGTGACCTTGAAAGAGGACGAAATATTCACAGCAAATGCGGAATTGAATTCCGCATTTGCTGTGAATATTTCGTCAACTTCCGACATCATTTACAGAAAATATGTTAAATTTTGTTAATATTTTCATAAGATATCGCACATCTTCTTAGGTACACGATCACATGGTGTGTCTCATATTTGACTATAATTCCAGCACAAAAATATTTACACAATTCCGGGAATTCCCTAACATTTGATTGGCCCGTAGCAAGTCTCTGTCCAAAATTTATATCCCAGTAAACTCCCACGCCGAACTACTTTCTACAGGTGCGCTGTCGGTGCTGTCAATGTAAACAAATGGCTGCCGTCTGTCAAAATAAACACAATTTATTTCAAATGCTGGTAATTATAAGGAATAAATGGCCTTTTTGTGGAATTTATCGGGGATATAAACTTGGAAAAGTCACTGATTATTCCCTGCGACTTTTCCAAGTTTATACCCCGATAAATTCCACAAAAAGGCCATTCATTCCTATAATGATTCTAGAAATGAGCCTTATGCCATTTGTGCAAGTCTAGCTCCTGATCTGTGACTGGTGAAATTGTGCTTACACCATTTGCGACCAGTAAAACCCCATTCAATCAATCACTCAATTCATTATTTCTACATTTGCAGCTAAATGTGGCCCATGGAGGTATCCATTGAGGCAGTCGGCCGACCCGACCGACAGATTGTACAGGTGAGCCGTCTTGATTTATATTTACTTTGGATTTTTAGCTCACCTGAGCTATTGTTACCGCAATGTGTCCGTCCGTCCGTGAACATTTTCAAACGTCTTCTCCTCGGTAACCATTGGGTCTATAGTCACCAAACTTCATGGTCATGGTCCTTACGTAGGGGGATTACAAAATTGTTAAAATGACGTCCTTACGTAATCCAAGATGGCCGCCGTCTAAAAATAGCACAAATTCTTCCAAAAATCTTCTTCTCAAGAACCGCCAACCGGATTTCGACAAAACTTGGTAGGAATGATCGAATGGTTGTCGAAATCGGATGGTTATGTTATCCAAGATGGCCGCCAAAAGGTCAAAAGGTCGTTCTTTTATTAGAGATTTCAAAATTCTTCTTCACACGAACCGCGTGTCCCATGGTGGCCAAACTTCACAGTTATGGTCCATGGGTGAAACCTTTTCAGATTTGTTAAAACGGAGGTCGTCGCTAATCCAAGATGGCCGCCGTCTAAAAATATCAGAAATTCTTAAAAAATCTTCTCTTGAACCGCCAGCCGGATTTCGACGAAACTTGGTAGAAATTATCAATGTACAGAGTGGCCTGCGGTTCTCTTACCACGCGAATTGCAATTCCTGGAGCGCAGGATTGCAATTCGCGTTCCCATTAATTGCAATTGGACCGCAATCGGACTGCAATCATGTGACTGCGGTCCAAAGAGTTGGTTGCGGAATCGCTAAGTTTTTACCGCAAATAGTGAAAGAATGACCGCACAAAATGGACCGCAAAAGAATGAACGCACAAACGGTATCGCAAAAGAATGACGGCAAAAACGGGACCGCGATTGGACCGCATTTAGACTGCAATTTCAGAGGGGACGAATTGCAATTCAAAGATCGCTTGATTGCAATTCTTGGTAAGAGAATCGCAGGCGGGAGTGTACAATGCTCTTTCAAAGGTGTTAAAATGGTGACCCCGTGGTCAAAAATGGGTGTGGCCCGTGGGTCAAATTGGGGTCAAATTTAATTTTTGACTGAATATGCTCATGTCATATATCAAATTGAAGGTATCGATGAGGGGATTGCTCTGGTGCAATATTTGTCGGAATCGGATGATTATGTCATCCATGATGGCCACCAAAAGGTCCATTTATTCGAGATTTTGAACATCTTTTTCTCAGGAACCACATGGTCGATGCCAAACTTCATAGCAATTTTTTTAAAACATGAACTCGATGTCACATTCTCCTCTGGTGTTCATGGAGTCAGGTGAGCGAATTAGGGCCATCATGGCGCTCTTGTTAGTAGCTTTCCTCGTTTTGTTTTCTTTTTTCTGACCCTATTATTCTCAAGTATAATGCATGTTATATAATCCCGGCTTCCAGCACACAAAATATATGAGGGTATATAGTTTTTCACCTTTCCGTCCGGTCGTCCGTTTGTCCAGCCGTCCATAATATAATACCTTACATTTTGTTATGCCCCCTATGCGATAGCAAGGAGGGCATATTGCGTTGCTCTGAGGTTCCAGACTTCCGTGTACATTTTATGTTGAAAAATCAAAAAGTTTGTAAGAGTTACTCCAGCTAATGAGTCCAGTATGCCACGGGGGCACAGGGTACAGATAAGGAATTAGTAATTGAGTATTGTCACTCCATCATTTCTGAAGCAATTGGGTATTTCAAAATTTTAATTGGATAAAATAAAATCACACTACTATTTACATATCAACAGACAGCAATTATTGGATAGTTTGCTTCGAAATGAAAACATGTCTTGGCTACTTGGAGACAATTCTAATGAAATACCAAGATGTGTTTTCATGGAAAATAAGAAAAATATGCTATATTTGTGGTCTGTTTATTGCATGATAAACGTACCACAAAATTTGTATTGCTTTTTGATACTCGCTACTTCTGTTTTACAAACATAATGTCTAGTGATATGTTCTGTTCTGTTCTGTTCGATAATCAATTTCTGGTCTCTTCATGGAATGCCTTCATATTTGGCTGATGTCTTACTAACATCATCCTGCAGCATTTTGCACAAACTGCTCCACCTATATGACCTGCATGTCCAAGTTCAAGGCCAAATGACTTAGAAAACATTTGGTGGTTGCACCAGCTTGCGGCCTGTAGCCTATTTCACCAACATTGCAAAGTATACTTATCTAGCAAAGTATACTTTGAGGGAGTAATCATTTATTTTTCCGGAAATGCATTATTGCATACAGAACTAACGACTGCATATATTTGATGATTAAAAGTATGCAGAATTATTATACTGAATTTATTACATTATCACAGCCATTTTGGCTGTGATAATGAAATAAATTCAGTATAATAAAAATTAATAAATTTATCCTAAAATTGAAAATTTCTCATTTTGGCTGTGATAATGAACTAAATTCAGTATAATAAAAATTAATAAATTTACCCTAAAATTTCTCCCTCAAAGTATACTTTGCTAGAAATTTTGCAATTTTGATGAAATCGGCTACTGGTGTATCTTGAGACCCTGTTCACAAGGTCTTGTTTCCATTAACCCTTAGACCGCTATCTTAATTTGTTTGTCGTCTGCTGTTTATTTTCTATTTTCCATTTTTATCATCAAAAACATGCTTTGACAGCACTTTAGAATAATTTACAACATACTTTGACAGCACTTCAGAATCATTTCCATTGGAAATGATTCTGATGGAAATGATTCTGAAGAGCTGTCAAAACATGTTTTTATTGAAAAATAAGGCAAGATATAAAAGCAACAGCAGACGACAATTGTTGTGAGTAGCGGTCTAAGGGTTAAGTTGCAGACGATTGATTGCTGTTTAATTTTTGTCACGCCCGCTTGTGTACAGCGCGATATAGTCGTCACATTGGTGTACGTATGTGCTTTCGAGTTTGCTGCGTTATTGGTTAAACTTCTTCGGTATGCTATCGAAGCCTTGGCGGGCGCGACATGCGGTCCGCGGCCATCTCGTTTGAAAGCTTTGGCTGTAACTTCGTCAATTTACAACTATGTTTTCTGAACAAAGAATGAATTTTGGAAGAATTTAATTTGAAATTCAAATTTGTACAGTAGTCTCCCATTAGTAGATCCAATACTCATAAACGATAAAACTTTCTTTCAGTCGCAGCAACATCCTTTTAACCTTACAATGCTGAATTAAAAATTTGTCGTCTGCTGTTATTGTTTTATTTTCCATTTTTCTCATCAAAACGATGTTTTGACAACACTTTTAGAATCATTTCCAATGGAAATGATTCTAAAGTGTTGCCAAACCATGTTTTTATTGAGAAACAAGAAAAACATAAATCGACAGCAGACGACAATTTAATATAGTAGATCCAATAGTCATAACAATAAAACTTTGTTTCAGTCGCGTGATTCACAAACAGGCGCCACATTTGTATTTGACAACGTGATGCCAGGTGCATACAAAGGTGAGTGACTTTTTATGTTTCATTGGAATTGTAGAGCCGGCCCTAATAAATATATTTGCTAGTTTGTCTGTGATAATGTAATAAATTCAGTATAATAATTCTGCATACTTTTAATCATCAAATATATGCAATCTCTTGTAAGCTTATTTAGTCCTGGAAATCGTGTGTACCAGAATTTGATCAGTCAGCTGGTCATTACTTTCCTGAGGTGATTATTGTGCTGGCCCCAGATTATGATATTCAATGGTGAATTTGCCATTTTCTACGTTTCTTTGCATTTTCTAGCATCACCTGATACATGTAATGACAATGTCACATTTACGATACATGGGCCAACGGCATTTTCTGCCTTGTCACTTCACGTTTATTTCTGCAATATTCGGGTCCAAGTGACTTTGTATGGTATGGACCTGGCACCAGTAGCCGATTTCACCAACATTGCAATGTATACTTTTCTAGCAAAGTATACTTTGAGGGAGTAATCATTTATTTTTCCTGAAATGCATTATTTCATATAGAACTAACGATTGCATATATTTGATGATTAAAAGTATGCAGAATTATTATACTGAATTTATTACATTATCACAGCCATAATGGCTGTGATAATTCAGTATAATAAAAATTAATAAATTTATCCTTAAATTGAAAATTTCTCCCATCAAAGTATACTTTGCTAGAAAAGTATACTTTGCAATATTGGTGAAATAGGCTACTGGTCTGACAGGTTATTCTAATTTCAGGCTGAATTTCTTTCTTTTTTTTCAAGGTAAATATTCCGTTCTGATTTTGGGATTTCTCTCCAATGCAGCGGGTTAAATATGGGATCGAACCCATTGGCCCGGCCTTACATGACCTTAGCAGGGATTCCGCTGGGGGGGGAATAAAAAAATAGCCACTTCAAAAAATTGGCGATAAAAAATTACAATTTTTGAAAAAAAAATCAAAACTATTTTTTTTTCTTTCAAAAATTGTATTTTTTTTTTGCCAATTGTTTATTTTTATCGCCAATGCGAATGTGGTGACCGCCAGCGGAATCCCTGCTTAGCTGTTGATAGACCATTAAACACTAATCAATCAATCAATTATCCAATATTTATTGCGAAATTTCCAATATTGATTGCAAAAAAGATGATCATTGCAGTAGACATCGTCGAAAGTTGACCAAAATTTCAGAATTAAATTCAGCATGATCTCTAAATTTTGTGTCAACTTTCGACGTCATTTACGGAAAATATGACTGATTCCCCAAGTCAGTATCTTCGAAATATGGCAATTCTCCAACGGAGCTATTAATGCTGGACCATCTCTCTTACTTCAGTGACCGTGCTTCGAGACAACCTTTGCTGGAAGGACAAGACTCTCGACTTTGAGGTGGTCACCGACAACGTGGCCAATCTGAACTTCGAACAGACCGGCTATATTCTCAAGTGCACCATATCTCACCCCATTACACTCGTAAGTCGGTTTTGTTTCTGGTTTTAACCCTTAGACCGCTATCTTATTTTATTTTCGGCTGTTTATTTTCTATTTTCCATTTTTATCATCAAAAACATGCTTTGACAGCACTTTATAATAATTCACAACATGCTTTGACAGCACTTGAGAATCATTTCCATTGGAAATGATTCTGAAGTGCTGTCAAACCATGTTTTTATTGAGAAATAAGGCAAGATATAAAAGCAACAGCAGGCGACAATTGTTGTGAGTAGCGGCCTAAGGGTTAAGGGTTATATTGATTTTAAAATAAATCCATTCTGGTTTAGGCATGAAAATAGGTGGTCAAATCATAAAATTTAGATATTAAACAAACTACACATGCTATGTTAAGCATGTTTAAGTGATGTCCCCAGGGTGTCCGGCTTAGAGAGGTTTCACTGTAAATCAGGTATTTGATTGTTATGAATCATAGCTGTGTGCTATGTGATCACGAGCAGACATTTTTACTTGGGATTAATGACCAAGAAACTCATCAAAAATAAGATCACAAGTGTTTTCTCGGTGTCCGGTTTAGAGAGGTTCCAATGTACTCTCATAGTCCGAGCTCCAGATAAGGTGCATATTGGCGTATTTTACGCAATTATTATATCTGAATACGCATTGATGATCAAAAGTGGGAGTACAAAATACGCACAGCAATGTGAAAATACGCATTGATTTTCAAATTGAGTAGTGCAAATACTGTCATAAAGTTGAGAATTCACTTAGTTGAGCTGCAAAAAGTGTTTGCTTTTTGCAGCTGAAATTAGTGAATGTTTAAATTTGTTATATTTTTTATCAGTTGTTCCCTATTTAGTAATGAAAAAAATAAATAATTAATTTGTAAAAATTAAATACGCAATGATTTTGAAATCAGGGGGTATGGTACGCTTTAGACCCAAAGCTTATCTGGAGCTCTGCATAGTATTTCCATCCCGCTAGTATGTGACTGGAAACCAAGATCATCTCTAGGTATATGACCTTCGCTGTTGCTGCGACGTTAAACCCATTCACATTCGTAAGTTGGTTCATCACTATATAGTTTCTGTTTTTAAAGGGACACACACATGACCTTTTAAATGTCTGATTAACCAACCCATTTCAAGCTGAGGATATGCCATTATGTTTGTGGAAAATCATAAATATTTTTTCTTCCATGCGCTCAGAAGTATATGTTGCGACCACAATTTGAACTGTCTAGTCGAGACGGTTCAAATGAGGGGTCACAACATATACTTTCATTGAGAAATAACAAAAATAAAATATTTAATAAAGTTCATACCCATAAAGGTGTATGACATGACATGTTAAATGTGTGATTAAATCATAAAATTTGGCTTCGAAACAAATTACACATGCTTTGTTAATCATGTTTAAATGATGTAAAATTTCACACATCGCACATCTTTAAAAGCAAATCCCATCTTGATAAAAGCTATTGAAAAATATAACAATTCTATCCTATACTTGGTACAAGATAGTTGTTTCCGTGTCTTTATTTCTTACAATGCAGAGCTGCAGATATGTTTTGTATATAAATACCCCCATATTTCAATGCGTATTTTACTTTTACAAATGTATTATAGCAATGAATGGCCTTTTTGTGGAATTTATCGGGGTATAAACTTGGAAAAGTCGCGGGAATACTGGACGAAGGCCGGAAGGCCTCGTCCAGTATTCCCGCGACTTTTCCAAGTTTATATCCCCGATAAATTCCACAAAAAGGCCATTCATTCCTTATAATCCCAGCATCAAGAAAATGTGTTTATTTTCCGTTTTCTTAAGAATTATTTTAACTGCGCCTCACTGTTACGGAAAGTAGTTCGGCGTGGGAGTTTACTGGGATATAAACTTTGGACAGAGACTTGCTACGGACCAATCAAATGTTATTATTGATTTTCTTTGTAAATAGGGAACAAATCATGATAACAAATAAAACAAATTTAAAAATTCACATATTTGAGCTGCAAAAAGCAAACAGTGTCAACTAAATATATTTTCAACTTTTCACTACTCAATTTGAAAATCAATGCGTATTTTCATAATGCTGTGAGCATTTTGTACTACCACTTTTGATAATCAATGCGTATTCTGCTAAAATAAGTGCATAAAATACGCCAATACACACCTTATCTGGAGCTCTGACAAAGGCAAAAATAGATTCTGCGTAATATGATGTGTTGCGTCATTCAAGTTCGCCCAATACATGCTGAGACTACGCAATTTATGTCGCACCCGCTTGCGGACGGCGTGATATAGTTGGCACATTGGCGTACATACATCTGTGCGTACATCTGGGTTAAAGTTTTTGGTTAAAGTTTTGCGGTATACTATCAAAAATACTTGCATAGTATTTCCATCCCACTGGTCAGTGGGATAGAGGAAACATGATGAGTGTTTCATTAGTGGGATGGCGAACAGTGCAGATCCTGATCAGACTGTGCAGATGCACAGTCTGATCTGGATCTACACTGATCGCAAAACCCATAAGCCCAATTTCTCCAGTCACCATGTGTGGGCCGTAGCCTAGAGGATATTGGACTTTTGTACTGGAGGTTGTGAGTTTAATCCTCACCCAGATGTGAAAAATACCTACGTATTTCCATCCCACTGGTCTGTCAGATGAGACTTTAAACTGTGGTCCCGTCCCTATATGACAGTAGCTGTTGCTGGGATGTTAAACCCATTCACTTTTTTTCTTCCAGAATTTTGATCGTGTAGTATAAGAAGCCAGTGTTGTATAGTTTGAGCTGTCTTTTCTATTAATAACTATTTTCTGTTCCAGAATTTTGCGAAAGAAGATAAAGAGGCCAGCGTCGGATCATTTGAGCTGAACAAGGGCAAGAATCGATTCTGTCTCGCGGAGCCCGGTGCTGTACAAGCTGACACCAGACTCGTGTCACAAGTTTGAGAAAGATCTATACACATATGACACGTAAGTCACATTATATGGGTCACATTATCTTGGGCATTGGTTGGGAAAATGCAATTTACGATATTAGCTACAATTGTAAATAATGGACTTGCTCATTTATTCAGTATAATTGAAACCAATTAGATTTGATGAAAGCAGTGTATATATATTGTGGCTGTGACTGAAGAAATGGGGCTTATGGGTTTTGCGACCAGTGTAGATCCAGATCAGCCTGTGCATCCGCACAGTCTGATCAGGATCTGCACTCTTTGCCACTCCAGATATGCTGCGTATTTGCTGAAATACCCAATTAAAATTGCCAAAAAACCCAATTGAAATCAGAAGTAGCGAATATCAAAAAGCAATAAACATTTTGCGGTACCTGTATCATGCTGCAGAAAACAATAAACAAACCACAAATAGAGTAGATTGTTTCTTATTTTCCATGAAAACACATCTTGGTATTTCATTAGAATTGTCTCCAAGGAGACAATTCTAATGAAATGCCAATACATGTTTTCATTTCGAAGCAAACTATTCAATAATGTCTCTGTTGATGTGTAAACAGTAGTGTGATTTTATTTTACCCAATTAAATGTTGAAATACCAAATTGTTTAAGAAATGATGGAGTGACAATACTCAATTACTAATTCCTTATCTGGAGCACCGTGTTATTTTGTACATAAGAAGGAACATGCGCAATTTTTCATGAAATATATTTACAGAAACTGATATTTTTGTCGAGCCCGCTTGCACAAAGCGAGACATAGTGATCACAATGACGTCCAGGTGTCTGTCCGTCCTTCCGAAATCTGCGTTAAAGTTTTTAAAAATACCATCAAATGCCTCGGCGGGCTCGACATGCGGGCAGTGGCCATCTGGGGCCCGTTTCACTAAACTTCGTACTACTAAAATGTTCGTAAGCGCAAATTTAGGATCGTCTGTAAATTTTAATTGATGGATTTACATTTATTGAGCATAGGCTGCATATGCAGCCTATGCTCAATAAATGTAAATCCAATAATTATTAACATGAAAAAATTATTAATGTGATATTTGCAGACTATCATAATTTTGCGCTTACAAACATTTTAGTGAAACGGCCCCCAGGTCTGTAAATGACGTCAAATTTCGATTTTGTAAATATTTATCATGAAAAATCGCACACGTTTCTAGGTACAAAGTGGCGTGTCTCGTATGTAGTAAGGTCCCATTCCTTAGCCAGGGGACCAAACTCTTCTTAACTTATTTCGTCTTTCAGATCCAACCCAGAAACTCTGACCTTCACCGCGATCAAACACCTGGTCTACGGCTCGGTGAAAACCGAAATTCTGGGCACCGACATCATAGCCACTATTAGATCTTCAGTGGATGCGACAGAAACTGTCCTCGGTCCATTGGAGGTCGAAGGTCGTGCAGCAGAGAACGAGTCGAAGCCGGTAACCGGACCTCAAGTTTACACGTTTTCATACTGGGCTAGGTATGTGTGCAGGGTTCAGGATTGTTGATCTTGTGAATGCGGGAACCGGATATTGTTGTTTTTTTCTCAAGTAAAACATGGTTTGACGCACACAACAATTGTTTAGCCTAGGTAGATTTGCAGGGTCCATGATTATTGCTTTGAATGTGGGAAACAGCTATTGTCGTCTGCATTGTTTCTTCTGCTTCAAAAATGTCTGCTCAATTAAAATGGGATGGGTTGTGGCACACCTGACTTCCAATCCAGAGGTTGTGGGTTCAAGCCCGTAGGCATCAAAAATACTTTCATAGTATTTCCATCCCACTGGTCTTTCGGATGAGACTTGAAACGGAGGTCCCGTCCCTAAATGACCTTAGCAGTTGCTGGGACGTTAAACCAACGTTTACTTTATACTGGAAAATGATTTGAAGTTGTATTTCTTTCATGCATTTAAAAGTTATAATTACCCTGGCATCTGCAAACTGTGTTTGTACCAACTATTGCCCATGTTAACATAAGTAACTGGAATGAATTTTGATATGTTAATTTTTCACAACCAATCCAAACCATCGTAAAATGATTTTCAAATTAGTCATTTATGGTAGGGGGTGTTTCTCAAAAATAGGAAAATTGCTTGCAAAAAATGCAGATCCTGATGAGACGGCTCGTTACGAGCCGGCTCATCTGGATCTGCACTGTTTGCATAAACCGCTGTTACTTGTATGTTAAATCCATTCACTTCAACTTTTTTCAATTAACCCTTTCACCCCTAAGTAACTGGAATTGATTTTCATATGTTAATTTTGCAACCAATCCAATCTACACAAACTTGTATTCAGACTAGTCCATTTATGAAAAGGGTGTATTTTTTGTTCTCAAAAATATGAAAATCACTTTCAAAAAGTGCAGATCCAGATGAGCCGGCTCGTATGTTTGCATAAACCGCTATAGCGGGCTTTCGGGTTCAAAGGGTTAAAACGTGTTTTGACAACACATGACAATCGTCTCCTTTATCTTGTAGGTCTTTGGAGAGATTGGAAGTTTCAGTGAAGTCGTCAGAGATGTTGTATACGCCGTCTGTATTGGAGGCCACAGTTGTCGGAGGTGAGATACTCTTGTCATATGTGGTTGTGACTGCAGAAATGGGCCTTATGGGTGAGATTCTTGTCACATGTGGCAAACCGTGTGATTTTGTACCTCCAGATCAGGTTTCTATTGGCGTATTTTTCGCAATTATTTTAGCTGAATACGCATTGATTATCAAAAGTGGGAGTACAAAATATGCACAGCAATGTGAAATACGCATTGATTTTGAAATTGAGTAGTGGAAATGCTGTCATAAAGTTGAAAATTCACTTTAAGTTCAGTTGCAGCTCAAATAAATGAATGTTTGAATTTTTTATATTTTTTTTATCCTTTGTTCCCTATGTAGTAATGAAGAAAATCAATAATCCATTTGTAAAAGTAAAATACGCAATGATTTTGAAATCAGGGGATGTAGTACACTTTAGACACAAAACTTATCTGGAGCTCTGCCTTAGAAGGAAGATATGCGATAAGCAAATGCGGAAGTGAAAAATTGTGTTCAGAAATATTATACAAATCTACAATTAAACTGTGGCTGTGACAGGAGAAATGGGGCATATGTGTTTTTCGGTCAGTGTAGATCCTGATCAGCCTGTGCATCTGCAGTCTGATCAGGATCTGTACTGTTAACCATTCCATCAATGAAACATCCCGCTGTGCTTCTAGTAATCAATATAGATCGTTATCAGGCTACACGAGTGGGCTATTTGATCAAACCTACACTGGTCACAAATCCCATAAGCCCCATTTCTCCAGCAGGCATGACAATTTTCCTCTTTTTAGGCTGATGTCTTTTTTCATGTGAAATTTCAAAATGTTTTGCATTTTGTCTGATCTGCTAAAATATTATACATTTGCAAGGGGCTAAGGAGCATCCGCTTTTTTCTGGTGATTTCAGACTTTTTTGCTTTCAGTCCTAGCCACAAAATTAATGACCTTAGCTGTAGACAGGCCGTTACACACCATTAAATAAATAATAAATTAACATTTCAGACGTGTGTCCGGGCGAGATGCTGAAGTTCACTGGGGAGAAAGGCGTGTTTATCGTCGGCTCCGTGAAGCCCGCCATTGATGGGGTCAAGGTAACCATTGTCAGCGCCGACGGCAACATGGAGCCCGTTGTCATAGAAACGGACGCAAGCGGAGAATATAAGTGAGTTTTTTTTTTGGTCATTTTGGCTTTCCAGAAATGTACTTAAATACCTGAGGTTGTGAGTTCAATCCTCACCCGAGGGATGGACCATGACCTAGGGGATATGGCATTGTACTTAAATACTGGAGGTTGTGAGTTCAATCCTCACCCAAGGCGGGAAAAACACTTACATGGTATTTCCATCCCACTGATCTGTCGGATGAGACTTTAAACTGTGTTCCCATCTCTACAATTATGACCTTAGCTGTTGCTGAGATGTTAAACCCACTCGCATTCACTTTTTTTCCAGAAAAATTGTATTGTGGGCTAAAGTTTAGAACACTGGACTTCAAAACCAGGGGACCGTTTCACTAAACTTTTTACGACTAAAATGTTTGTAAGTGCAAATTTAGGATCGTCTGGAAATTTCAATTTATGGATTTACATTTATTGAGCATAGGCTGCATATGCAGCCTATGCTCAATAAATGTAAATCCAATAATTGTTTACAAGAAAACATTGTTAATGTGAAATTTACAGAGTATCATAATTTTGCACTTACAAACATTTTAGTCGTAAGAAGTTTAGTGAAACGGGCCCCTGCTGTGTATTTTTAGTCACAATAACAGGCTATTCACAGCGATTCAGTCCTCGTGTTTTGCAACATGGTCTGAAGAGCAAGCTGAAAATATGTATACTTATCGGTACATGTTTTACGTTGGTTTATGGTTGGTTTTATAAAAATGCTGCCCAGTTTAAGAGCTCAAAACAGGACAGAATCACTGAAAATTGGCTGTTATTGTGACCAAAGATTACACAACAGGTGTCTCAGCTAGAAGGATACAGAAAAGATGCCGTAGGTCGAGGTGTGATGATTTTACGACAGTCACCAGGAATTAGTATACGACAGATGGCAAAATTTCCGGCAATTTTACAGACTTTCACCTCTTTTAAATTCATACCAACCATTGTATTGTGGTTTGCTTTTTATTCACATAAGGGCAATCCGGGAAAATATGGACATCTTTCTGGACACGCTGATGTTTGTGTTCATAATCATGATGTATGCCGCAATATAATAATGTCTCGCTATGGTGATCTGCGAGGGTAATAATAAGTCTGTATTTCTAATACAGTGTTTCAGGTCGTTCAAAACCCCGACTTTTACATATAATTGCTATACATGTACTTAACAAAGAGTGCCGCAAGTCACAAAATACGCTCGTCGAATATGGGTCAGACAGCGAAGATGCAGAAATGTGAAGCTGTCACCAAGGCAAGAAACATTAATGAGAATTTGAAAGTCTATAGCATTATTTCTGTCCGTGCGTCGTGCCATAAGGCAAATGCGTTATAAGTTTTCAGTAACTCCTTAACTCCTTCACCAATTTCAATAATATTTGCCCACAATGTCTGTCTAGGGATGGTGCTTTGTTTCGCATACGACCCACCCACGCCGAACACCCAAGGTCAAGGTTACTGGGGACTTATATTCACCTTGTTTGTAAGACCAGAATGCGTTTAAGTTTTTACTGTTTTCTCCACAACTCCTCAGCTCCTTCACCAATTTCAATAATATTTGCCCATAATGTCTGTCTAAGGATTAGCTTCGTAATAACGATGCACTTTTACTATCAAGGTTGCAGGTGGGGGCATCCGTGTTCTATGAACACATTTTCTAGTTTACTTTCAATATCCATTCCTGTTTGAATATGACCTTCCTGTCGAATGGATGTAAAACTCCAATCAATCGCCAATTACAGGATTGGTCCACTCCACAAGGGGCAAGCAGTATGACGTATCTGCGAACAAAGAGGGTTACGTACTGGAAAAGAGTGCCGGAGAAATTGCGACCTTCCGCGCGCTTAAACTGGGCAAGGTCGCCGTCAAGGTAACGAGACTGGTTTCTCACATTTCGTGTATCATCTAAGAAAACGGCATTTGTACTATATTATGTGTAAGGTACATCATTATAGAAAGATGATTCCTGCGGATATATGCTGAGAATAGAGAGAATACCATCTAGTGTCTTTCGATATCACGTACCGAGCATGATAAATTTGATATCAACAGACACTAGGCTGGTGTTCTATTTATCAGGTAATAATTTTATGTTTACCAATGGTGAAATATAAACTAGTTTTCGTTGAAAACAAACGCGGACTTGTTTACGTTTCATCCTTACACTGACATCATTCGGTAACATCATGTGACGCCGTTCCAGGGATTCCGCTGGGGAAAATAAAAAAATCGCCACTTCAAAAAAGGAATAACAAATAGGATAAAAATAAACAATTGGCGATAAAAAATTAGAATTTTCGGAAAAAAAATCCTAAATAAACAATTGGCGATAAAAAATTACAATTTTCAAAAAAAAAAAAGGATTTTTTTTTTGAAAATTGTAATTTTTTATCGCCAATTGTTAATTTTTATCGTCAATTGCGAAAGTGGCGATCGCCAGCGAAATCCCTGCCATTCCACCAATGTAACGTCAGCTTGTATTTCGCTGTAACCCGGCATTATGTTATCAGTCAGTACGTATTTCGCGAATACAAAGCCCTTCACTGATGAACCGCAGTATCATTAGCTAGTGATAAATGGCGACTAAAAGGGATTGTGGTAATTCTTTTTTTTTGAGGGGTCAGGTGGGGTGGTGTGATGGTACCTGACAGCAGATCAGGATCTTGTGATTAAGTGTGTACTGAATTTGAAAAAGGTGCAGACTGATTTATTATGTAAAATATTTAAAGAAAGTGTGATAGTTGCTGTAAATTTATGGAAGTTATCTTAAATGAGACACCACATGTGATTTTGTACCTATGTGCGATATCTCATGAAAAAATATTTACAAAATTCACGATATTTTCAGTAAATGACGTCAAATGTGGACGAAATTTTCAATATAATTCCACATTTGCTATGAAAGATTCGTCAACTTTTGATGTCATTTATGGAAGCTATCGTAAATTTTGTAAATATTTTCAAGATTTTTCCCACATCTTAGATTGTCTAAATTAAACTCATATGACATCCTCTTTCAACTTTCGACGTCATGTACGTGTTTCGTATGTTACCAGATTGTGGATGAGCAGGGGTGCCCCTATCTGACGTGCTGCTGTCACTGAGTGGCGGGCGACAGTACCGCAGAGTAACAACATCACCAAGGAAGACGGCTCCCATGCTGTTTGTCGACCTCGTAAGTTTGTCGTCACTCGTTTCCTCAATGTTACGTTTATCATAAATGCTATGAGATACGATGATTTCCAAATGCTTTTTCGTTGGTTGATCTGTTGTTTTACCCCCGGAATTAAGCAATATGTTGATGGTTGATTTGATTTAATGGTGTTTACGGCCTGTCAACAGCTAAGGTTATTTTAGGCCGGGTTAATGGGGTCGAATCCCATGTTACCTGTAGTATGCTGAGGGGTATATAGTTTTTTTTTCTTTCCGTCTGGTCGTCCGTCAGTTCATAACGGATAAAGTTAACATTTTTGATTTTGCATTTTGGTCTTGTATGGTGGCCGGACATATCTGTGAGCGCCCAGATTACTTGCTCTAGTTGTAAGGACAGCTGGCACCTGTAGCCTATTTCACCAACATTGCAAAGTATACTTATCTAGCAAAGTATAGTTTGAGGGAGAAATTTTCAATTTAAGGATAAATTTATTAATTTTTAGCCAGGTTTTTTGAAAAAAAATCCAGGCTATTTGGTTGGCGAAAGCCGGGCCGGCGGTCGGGCGGCGGGCGTCCGGCGTCCACAATCAATGTTAAGTTTTCGTGTTTGAGTCCATTTCTTTGTTACTGTACCACCTAGGACCACCAAACTTTCACAGCTTCATAA
>CM055266.1:54202127-54223953 GCA_029237695.1 Conchocele bisecta | reverse complement strand
TTTGCATTTTTGGCAATTATCTCCGTTTAAAACTTTAAATATAGCCAAATAACACAATTTTGAATACGTAATGAGCTGAACGCCAGAAGAGATTTAACCTGGAAGTTGTTGTTGTTGAAGTCCATAGTTGGCTCTAATGGCCATATACGCCAACATACGCCGATTATTGGGCTAATTTAAAGCTTTTATTTATTAAACAGAACAAGTTTCAGCCACGTATAATCGCATAAAATTTGTTTATTCGGCTAATTTATAATCGACCTCTGCTCAAAATCTCCCCCGACTAGCAACCCAGTTTAATATTCACAAAATGTTCCACCAATCAAAACGAAGAATTGTCCTTCATAGCGAACTTTGATTTGTTTACGTATCATGCAGGGATGGCAGGGATGCATCCAGCCCGCGCGATTGCGGCAATCCCCCTTACTTATTGTCAATGCCGCAAATTATTGATTGTCTTGCGCCCGACATCGCGCAAAAAAATCACGGATGGGCCCCTTTTTAAATGACCAGCGCGCACATTAAAAAAACGTAATTGACTATTTAAACGCGCTGGTATTTAAATCATTGGAAGGCGTGCAGTTCAATCGAGTTTGTGCGGTGACAACGTTATCAAGGCCAATCTGGGCATGTGCCTGAATACACAGGAGCTTGCGTCTATTTTTAGATGGCACTGTAACCGGTAGCTCCGGTCGCAACATAATGGTGACAACAAAACATTGCTGCTATGGCGATTCACGAACCCTGAAACCCGGTGAAGACAAATACTTTATTGGAAGGATTTGGAACGGTTCCAAAACCTGCACAAAATCGAGAAAAATGTCAACGCTGGTACAGAACTGTGGTCGAAAATAGTTTACCATTGACAATGTTACCAGAGACACCTACATAGTTCGATGCACTTTACCCTGATTTGATCGGCTAATAACATCATGCTCTGCATGACTTTTTCATCTTATATGTTAATTACATACCTGTCAGTCTGTCCAAGATTTGTTTAAACTAACATGATGAAATCAGTGATAAAATCAACATCGCACCAATTTTTCACGAAAGGAAGAAAAACAAAATAATATTATACTCGTTCTCAAATTTTATTAGAGAGAATATATTTTAATCTGCATAGCCGTAATAATGGATAGGTTTACATGATACACACATATTTTATCAGAAAGTTTGAATTTGAAAGGTGTAAATAAAAATTTCTATTAATGCTTTTTTTTATTAGTTATACACCATATAACGCATAAAATAATATAATAACAATAATAATAAAGTAATTTTAAAGAAAAGAAACATTTAAAAAACATTTATGTTTTGTATTTTACCATAAATTATGTCCGTCTCGAAGTTTCCTTTTCCACAAGAAACAACAAAGATGTCGGAAATGTGGCGACTGGTGACAACACTCGGATCGAAAACAAGTCAGATCGGCTTGAAATGAGACACTTTAAGGATCATTACTGACATATTAGTAATATATGTATATAAATGTAAGTTATGTGATAAAAAATGCATATGTATGTGCCCAATTTTTGAAGATTTGTAGAAAAATTGAAAAGTACCTATTTACTGTATATGTCAATCATGACTCAGTATGGCAAGTCTGAGTCATGTTTTCACTGACTACTTGAGACATATCTTGATCAATTTATCCCCAAGAAGCTTATTCGAGGTAAGTCATCATTACCCTGGATCACGCAGGACATACGTCGAAAAATGCGTAAGCGTGATAAACTCTACAAGTCTCATAAAAAGACCGGTTCTGCAGATACACGTCAGAAATTCTTGACCTTGAAGTATATGGTAAAACGACTAATTAATCAGTCATACGCTGTCCACATTGAGGACCTTCTTGGCATTAACAACACCTGCGAGCCATGCTGATGAAAAGGTAAATACCAAGAAACTTTTTACATCTTGAAGAAATTCGCGACAGGACCAGCAAGGTATAGCACCACACAGCGAAAGACGGAACATTGCACTCGGGGATAACAGAAAAGGCAAACATATTGAATTCTCAATTCCAGTCTGTCTTCACACCCAAACACCGTTACGTCTTTCGCAGCTTTGCCAAGAAAAAATCCAGGACCTTACAGACACCTCGACACCCCACAACCCACCCCTGTTCCACATCAAAATACCACTCCAACTATGCCTGATATACACATCTCAACCAACGGAATAGGTAAGTTACTTAAAAATCTCAAACCAGGTAAGGCTGCTGGTCCAGACAATATACGGCCCATTGTTCTAAAGGAGTTACACCAGGAAATTGCCCCTATCATACAGGTAATTTTTCAGACCTCCTTAGATACAGGTAAGCTGCCTAGTGACTGGCTGAGTGCCAATGTGACCCCTCTCTTTAAGAAAGGCGACAAATCAGCTGCGGAGAACTACCGTCCTATCTCGCTGACCTGCATCCTTTGTAAGGTAATGGAACACATTGTCACCTCCAATCTGGTTAAACACCTAGACCGAAACAATATTTTATACGACTTACAACATGGATTCCGGGAGAAGCGATCGTGCGAAACCCAACTTGCTATGCTAGTAGAAGACCTTGCCAAAACTACAAGTACAGGTAAACAGACAGACTTAGTACTCCTCGACTTTAGCAAGGCCTTTGACAAGGTAAGTCACACAAGCTGGCCCATAAACTACATCAGTATGGGGTCAGACAACATACACTTGCCTGGATCAAGGCCTTCCTAAATAATCGAACACAGAGAGTTGTCATCGAGGTGGTGAGTCTGATGAAATTCCAGTGACCTCCGGCGTTCCACAGGGCTCGGCTACTTGGACCAATTCTCTTCCTAGTGTACATAAAACGACCTCCCGGAAAACCTCACCTCTCAAGTTCGACTTTTTGCTGATGACACAGCCCTATACTTAACAATCAACAATATACGGGATGGTACAACTTACAAGATGACCTTGACACCCTCCAAATTTGGGAATCCAACTGGGACAGCACTTTAACGTCCAAGTGTCAGGTACTCCACATTACCAGGTCACGCTCACCCATCACAAAACACTGTACAAACTCCACGGACAAATCCTCCAATCAGTTCCATCAGCTAAGTATCTTGGCTTGACCTTTTCAGCCAACCTGTCATGGAACACACATATAGACAACATTACAAATAAGGCAAACAAAACCCTAGGATTTGTCCGCAGAAACATCCGCACTTCAAACAGCAAAATTAAGGAACACACCTATAAAGCTTTGGTCCGCCCCCAGGTTGAGTATGCCTCCTCAATCTGGGAACCCCCTACACTAAAGATAATATACGCAAGATTGAAATGGTCCAGCGTCGCGCTGCACGCTGGACACTCAATGACTACTCCACCTACTCCAGTGTCTCAGTATGCTAGAGGGACTGGATGGCGCAGCCTTGAACAGCGCAGATCAGACGCCCGACTCGCCCTGTTCCACAAAATTGTACATGGAAATGTCGCTGCGCCTCTCCCACACTATTTCGAAACTACAAATAGAGTCTCACGATATTGCCATTCAATGACCTTTAAACAAATTCATACTTCCAAAGATTATTACAAATTCTCATTTTTCCCTTGGCGGTTGTGCAATGGAATGCCCTGCCCTTGGATGTTGCTAAACTTGAAGACCTTGACCAGTTCAGGTCAAGGATTGGCCCCAACCAAAAATAAAAAAAAAACCTCCAACACCTTAAACCTTAAATATGCTGTAAATTGTTTTTAACCTTCTTTTACCCTACTTGACTATTTTTTAACTCCCTTAAACCTATACTATTCCTGTTACCTTACTTCACTGTGTCCCCCCCCCCCCCCCTTTTATATTTTTTTATTTTTCTGTTCGCCGTACGGCGCAACTGCTAATAAACCTTCCGGGGGTCAAGCAAAAAATATAGAGATAGATAGAAGGCTTTTGATTCCGTAAATAGAACTGCGCTTTGGAGAAAACTCTTCAAAAATCATGTAAAATGGTAACTTCTTCCGTGTTATTTATATATGTATGAAAAGCTAAATCCTGTGTTAAAGCAGGCCAACAATTATCAGACTTTTTAAAAGTTCAGTTGGTGTCCGTCAGGGCGAGAACTTGTCGCCTATATTATTTTCTTTATTTCTAAATGATTTAACTCAATTCATGTCAAGTGCTTACGAGGGACTGAATTTGATTACTAAAGAGGTACATGCCCACTTGGATAATGAAGAAGTGGAAGTGTATTTCAAATTGTATGTACTTTTATATGCGGATGACACTGTTATTTTTGCTGAGTCTAAAGAAGAATTGCAAAAATCTTTAGATGCAATGCATAACTATTGTAATGTTTGGCAGCTTCAAGTAAATACAGCTAAAACTAAAGTTGTTATTTTTTTCCACGGGTAAACTTAGAAATAAGCCAGAGTTTTTCCTTAATGGCGACAAATTAGATGTTTGTTGATGATTTCAGTTATCTTGGTATTAAGTTTAATTTCAATGGTAAATTTGCTAAGACTAAAAAACATTTAGTTGATCAGGCAAGAAAGGCAATGTTTAGCGTTGTTAGAAATGCCAGCATGTTATGTTTACCTGCTGACCTACAGTTACATCTTTTTGACACAATGATAGTTCCAATTTTGTTGTATGGATCTGAAGTATGGGGATGCGAGTCTCTCGATGTAATAAGTCAGTTTCAGTTAAAATTCTGCAAAATGCTGCTTGATGTTAAACAAACAACTTCCACTGATAGGTTTTGTGGTGAGCTGGGGAATGACTCCTATTTCTCTGAAAGTAAAAAGTAGAATTTTAAATTTCTGGTGCCGAATTATTTCTGGTAAACAGGAAAAAATCTGTTGTATCATGTACAAATTATTATATTCATTGCATCTTAAAATGTTTTCCATTCACCGTGGATTAAGTTTGTACATGATACACTTGATGAGCTAGGGATGTCTGAGCATTGGCTATTACAGAGTGTCGACCATCCTCTAGTTTTTAAACACAGGATCAAGACTGTTCTTCATGACCAATATTTGCAAAAATGGCAGGCCAATATTTTTAATTCTACAAAATGCCTAAACTATAGAATATATCAGACTTTGAGAGAGAAATACTTGACATTGCTCCCACCTTCGTTAGCTTCATTTATGAGTAAATTCAGATGCTCTAGTCACAAAATGCCTATCGAGCAGGGTCGGTTTTTTGGAATTCAAAGAAACGACTGTATATGTAATATATGCAATAGTGGCGAAATTGGCGATGAATTTCATTATCTTTTTAAGTGCGATTATTTTACTGAAGAAAGGCGTAGATATATTCCTGAAGAACTGTTTAGGTCTCCCAACACCTTCAAATATAATTCTTTTATGAACTCCACAGATAAAAATACCAAATTTAATTGAGGCATCCTCTGGCAGGTGCAGTATGCTATTTAGTGCATTTGCCGGGGAATGCTTCAATAAGAACACAACACAATTTCAATGTTACATCATCTTCCTTGATACACTAATAATTGTATAATGCCTTTTACACATTCTTGAGTTCTCATATTATGCCATGTACATGTATATATGTTATTTGTTCATGTTCCACTCAGATGCCCATATGGGCCATGAGTAATAAAAAAAAAAACTTGAAAACTTGGTAGACTAACATGCCATGTCTCTATATCATGTTTAACTTCTATTTTTCATTATCTGACTTTTTTCATTTATTATTTTCTTCGCTATAGAACAGGGATCGATATTAACGGTGTCCCAGGGGTCCCGGGATCCCAGAATTTCATGTGGAATCCCAACTTCCGAAAGCTTTTGTCAAAAATACGTATTAATCGTCTGAAATAAATTGAAAATTCGTCAAAATCGCCGTTAAACTTGCCTTTCCGACAGCGGAAACGAGTACGATTTAACGCGAATTCGAGTTGACTTCGGTACAATTTGATCGAGTGACGAATCGGCGACTTTGCAGAGCGCCACCTGTCGATTGTAACATGGCTCGTAACCTACACCGTAGAAGTATTCCGAACTATGATCCCGATTGCGAGACGCTTATTAAAATGTTCACTATCAAGCGAGTGTTTGATTCTGATCGTCTGGATCTTCGCGATCCATGTAATGAGTTTTCGCGATGTGGAATTTTATTGATAAAGTGTCTCCACCACCGGAAAAAAAGAAAAAAACACAGGAAGAACGATTAGATTACCACAAGTCCTACGATGTATCGAGGAAGCGTTCGTTCCAGAGCAGTTGGAAGCGTGATTTTCAATGGCTGCGATTCGACGACTGTAAGCAGCTAATGTCTTGTGACATCTGTATGCAGTATGACAAAGTTGGAACATTCGTAACTGGCTGTAGTAATTTTAAAGTTCAAGCCATAAAAAAACATGATGCATGTGGTGTCAGGTCAAGGCGGCCATTCTACAGTGATGTGAAAAAGGTACCGTATAGTTAATAAGACACCAGCAAAGCCAGTACTGCTATAATGTAACCGGTATAATATATTAAAACTGTCTGTTTAAGGCTTGTGACTGCACACATTAATTTGCAGAGGCAAAGGAAATTGAGAATTAGTTAGTAAATTATTTTTTTATTTCAATATCATAAATTCTGCACATGTGTGTCTACAAGACACTGCTTGCAAACAATGCAGCCAGCTGTAGATTTTGTAGAGTTGTTGGTGTTTCAACTTTGTAGTGGCATTTTTATGTATTTTCTTTCAGCCAGTGCCCGAACCGGAGGACACTGATTCGTTCATGGTCATGGCCGAGGAGTTGGAGGATGCTGAGGGTGAAGAGGCGGAGCTACCAGGAGACGAGTCAGAGATGTGCCAGAAGGCATATCAGTTACTTGAAAAACTGTTATGATTTATATGATATTATAAAACAAAATATATTAGGTACAAAAAAGCATGTCTTTGTTTTATACAATTGTGGGATCCCAAATCCTGAGGTGGGAACCCAGTTTTCAAAAGTAGGGATCCCAGCCGGATCCCAAAGGAAAAAAGTTAGTGTCGATCCCTGTAGAACGGTAGTGAAAGCCATAGTGCTATGTCTACTTTATGGGATGAACGAAAACCCGATGTGATAATCCAGTTTCACTGAGGATTAGTACGAAACCGATGTGTTAATACCTCCTATCGCAGGTTTAATATACAATTGTCTTTAATAATTCGATTCTTCCTTTCCTTTCTTCCTGTGACAAAGAGTCATCTGATAGAATCTCCATTTTTTCACCTGCAACAAACAGCCTAAGATCTAGGTGTTCAAATTGAACAGATATGTTCACATACTCATATTGAAGGTGAGAATGGGGCCATTTTTGTGGAAATTTAACTTTATCGGACGATTTGGCGTGAATTCCCGATTTTTTAGATTTTGAGTTACTCGAAGAGGAAGAATCAGAATCAAATCCATATTTTCTCAATTCAATAAGATCCTCTTCCAATTCAGAATCCTCAGAATAAGATTCTGAAGAGGAATCGTCCTCCACCAACCCTACATGCTTCATATGTGACAGCACTTTCTTACGCAATGTTTTATTTTTTCGTAGATCATTTATTGTCAGATTGTTTAAAACCGAAGCAGCAACATTTTCGTCTACTTTTTGGTTTCAGTCGCATAGTTCATTTGGCACATGTTATTTTGTTCAGCATTTTGTTGATACTGAATGACATTTGTTGAAGGAATGTACTTTATCAGCGCTTGTCTTTGTTGTACTCATGTGTTTCGATTTCTCATTGACTTGCTGAAAAATCATTCGCCTAATTATACCGTTTAATTGGTACGTCATTTTCTTGTTATTTCATCTCCATTACAATTTGACTTCAAAGGTAATTGAGGTATGTTTACTGAGCTATTTGTTTATTTATTTGTGTGGAATTCTTGAAACGTGTTGAAATAGCAAATTGTAAAACAATCAGACACATAATTTTGTAAGTTAATTAGTATTCATATTATTTTATTATTTTCAGAATGAAGACAATGACATTACCATGCAAGAGAATCTGCCAATACCAACTGAGTCTGGTGCAACTTCACAGAGCGGTATACCAGTTGACATGCCGGTAATACCCAACGACGAGACACCTGCTTTACAGGTATGTTTACTCGGCTATCTTTTAGGTATTATTGTAATATGATTGGCATCTAAGTAAATTACCAAAAAATACTCTATAATTGCAATTGCGAGTCGGAGGGGATGTGTGTGAAGGGAAGTCCATTGCATTTTTCGGCTTATTCCGTAAAGGTCTGGCATGCTACACTTTCGCCTTTTATTTTTCTTCTGTAGTATTCGTTGAACATTATCAAGCGACAAGTTTTCATAACATCAGACACTATTTCTATGTTGGTATTCATGTTATGTTATTGTTTTCAGAATGACGATAATGATGTTACAATGCGAGAGGAGCCGCCGATACAAAATGAGCTTGGTGCAGCGGTAGTTCTTGGGCCTGCTGCTGTTGTTGCGGCTGTCCAGAGACCAGCAGTAATTGAGTGGGAGGACTACAACATTGAAGACCCGTACCACCCAGATTGCTTGATAATGGGCCACGCAGAATGGGGATACTTATCGACACATCAGAGTTCTCGTGTGTTGACTACTTCCGTGTCTTCTTTCCGACAATACGACGACAACACAGACCCGACTGTGTAGTTTGTAGTGACAGGCACACTCATGGTTGGAAAATGGTGCAAACAGTATATAACTATATGCAGTGTAAGCTACTGATGTGCCCAACAGTGTGTTTCAGATTATATCACACATGTCGTGATTTCAAACTAGTGGCAGCACGGTAAAAATACAATATTTGAGATGTAGATAAAATAACAGTGTACATATATGTGTCGATAATTATTTACTGTTTGTAAAATGTGTTAATAATGTCTATGAGCTACTGTGATGTGTCAAAGTGAAGTGTTTATTTTGTGTTTACAATGGAATATTTGTGTTTATTATTATTGGATTATATTTTCTGGATATTCTGACCACCAAAACCGTGAGTACATATTGAAATAGATAAGCTGTATGTTTTTCAAATAATTGTTTATTTTCTGTATATTCCTTTGTATTTGACAGCTACCAGTCTGTGTTTACATGATATTGACTGCTCAAAATGGCTAAATAATCCAGTGACGGAGACTGACAGAACCATGCTTTGTAAATCTTTTTCAATAATGATGTTTATGAGTGGACAAAAGTGGGAATAGCTGAAATACAACATTTTGAAGGTATTCTAACAATTTTGATTAAAACCTTACATGGCCATATTTTTCTCCATTTTTCTGCAACAAATGTCTGGGAAAGTTTCCATGATTAGAGACAAATGCGGTTTACGAAAATTCAGTACGGTTACAAATGGTTACGCTTAACTAATGTTTTTTTAGTTAAGCGTATCCATTTGTAACTAAAGAAATTCGAAGATCATCAAGTTGTATCAAATATGTCACCGATGACGAAACAGGTACGCACGCAGATTAAACAAATATAAGCTACTCACCTTTAGTAAAAAGAAATGTATAACATAAAAAGGAACACAAAATGTGATATATATCCATGTTGTGTGTGTTGGAACGGTGACACAATCGCGCAAAGTTAAAATGTGGAAGTGTACGAGACAAGTAGGTCAGAAATCCCGACGACAGTTTCGGAGTACCTCAGCGTGTTTCTTTCGGCGCAGTTGCCCGCAAAATCATATTAGACCTTGAGCCACCAATAACCCCCCCTCCCCCCCCCTGTGGGATTTTTGGTGACTATGATTTTCAGATTCAGTAGCCTATTGTCTATTAATCCTGAATGTCTGCGCTCAAAAAGCCGCTGGATGAACAAATGGCGGCCATTTTCCAAGATGGCCGCCATGCCATTTTGAGCCGTTTATATTATGACTGTTAATTGATATTTAGGCAAGTACAAACCCTGTAAATAGCTACGATGTTTTGCCAAATTGGTTACTGAATGGTATACAATGGACATTTATACATCATTACATCATACTATACCAATAATTTCCAAAATGGCCGCCAAAATTGGCATTTTTCAACATTATTTTCAATATAACTATTATTGAGAACTATTACAAAACTGTAATGATGTTAAAATGCACTTATTTTTCATTGCATTACTTATATATACCTGTGAAAGGAACATGTAATCCCTTTAAATATCACAACTCTCAAAATATTTCAAAATGGCCGCCATAAACTACATATTTACTACTGTCTGGAATTTCGAAGATGCTATAAAACAAAACGCAATGGTCATATATTATAACAAATTGACCTAAATATAGTTTGCTTAGCATTCACAGTCATGTTCCATGATACAATAATGTTATACATTCAAAATGGCCGCCTAATATGTTTATAAATTTTCATAAATCACAATAAAAAATAAAAATCATGTTTTTCTCAGCAATTCAAATTGTATAAAAATGCACAAAAACATGTTTAAAACATTTGCTGACTGGTTGTGATGATTGAAAGAATCTATTATATTGGTTGATTGATTGACACAATCAGTGACAATCACAATAGTCACCATTAGGTAGTATTAATAACATTTAAATACAGTATACATGTGAATCATGTATATGATCATCAGGCATGTGTAGTGACAATTGCAAATCAAATTAGGTTCGCATAGTAGTAGGAATTTTCACTGTCTGCACCATTGTCTAATTAATACTTACCAGACCATTTTTAATCTTATTAATACTCAGAAATATATAGTAATATACGACCCTGTTACTTGTAAGTGAACAGATTGATGATTCATATGGTTGCAAATCAAATCAACGTATTACGTAATCCGGGACATCTGTCTATTATCAGTTAATTATGTTGATTATTAGCATTTGTATCATTCAACATTGATTAGTTTAACAAAACCACAGCTATGTGTATAAATAGTAACACCATTGTTATATTAAATTAATTGTACAGTATATGAAGTGAGGAGGCATATATTGTACTTCATTTAATTTTATGTTACACTCGTGCTACATTATTTGGATGTATGCAATAAAATAATTCACACTGGCCAAATAAATGATGCAGCTACTACTATTTGAAGAGAGGGCTATATTGATATCATGATGGTTAAGTTAAGATAGATGTATCTCCATAGAGTATCGACGTGTAGCAGTACAAACATGTGATAAAATGTTAGGGTTCTTGCGTCATGTTTGATCTAACTAAATTAAGACTTGCATGGAGCATCACACTTTTATATCAATCAGATATAAAGATGTTCTGCCACAATGTAACGTTCCACCACAGTGTAGTGATGTTCCACCACATTATAAGACAGTTCCGGTACAATATAAGGATGTTCCATTACACTATACGATGTTACATCACACTACAAGCCTTTTCCATCACGGAACATAAGCTTGTTCCATCACGATATGAGGGTGTTCCACCACAATATACGGATGCTCCATCACAACATAATACTGTTTAATCACACTATAGTGCAGTTCTACCACGATATAAATGTTTATTCAAACTATAAGGCAGTGCCACCACAATATAAAGCAGTTTCATCACAATATAAGGCAGATAAAACACATTATAAGGCAGTTTCACCACATTATAAAGATGTTCCATCACAATATCAGGAACATTACTTGCACTGTAAGACAGTTCACCACAGTATAAGGATGTACCACCACACTATAATGCAGTTCCAACACATTATAATACAGTTCCATCGCAATATAAGGATGTTCCGTCACACTATAAGGATGTTTCCGTCACAATATAAGGCTGTTCCATCACAATAGGATGCTCCACACAGAGATATTATGTTTCCTCACACTATAAGACAGTTTCACCACACTATAATACATTTTCGTCACAATATACGGCAGTGCCACCACATTATAAGGCGGTTTCACCACAAGATAATGATGGTTCCACCACACTATAAGGATGGTTTCACCACATTATAATGGTGTTTCATAACAATAATAAGGCACTTCCACCACACTATAAGGCAAATTAATTACAATATAAGACAGTTCCACCACTATATAATGATGTTGCATCACGATATAAGGATACATCACCACCATATAAAGATATTTTGTCACAATATAAGCAGTTCCACCACAATATAAGACAGTGTCGTCACACTATATGGCAGTGCCACCACATTATAAGGCGGCTTCACCACCATATAATGATGTTCCACCACACTATAAGGACGTTCCACCACAGTATAATGATGTTTAGTGACAATATAAGGCAAATAAGGCAATTTAATTACAATATAAGACCGTTCTACCACATTATAAGGCAGTTTCACCATAATATAGGGATGTTCACACCACACTATAAGGCAGTTATCACGCAGTATACGGCAGTTCCATTACAATATAAGAATGTTCCACCACTCTCAAAGGATGTTCCACCACGATATAATGATGCTCCATCACATTATACATATGTTTCCTCACAAAATAAGGCAGTTCCACCACAATATAAGGCAGTTTCGTCACACTATAATGCATTTTCATCACATTATACGGCAGTTTCACCACAACATAATGTGGTTCCACCACACTATAATGATGTTCCATCACAATATAAGGCAGTTGCATCACACTACATGTATAAGGATGTATCAGCACGACATAAGGATGTTCCACCAGATTATAAGGCTGCTCCGCCACCTCAATATAATAATAAGGAAGTTACAAATGATATAGACCATTATGTCCATCTCCACAATCATATCGAGCGATATATTGCTGTATACATATATATAAATTATCAATGTGGCGGCCATTTTGAAATTGCATAATTAACAAATTGATCCAACTTCATCCATAATATGTATGGTTTCATCTTATGTCGGATAGCGAAGTGAAAACAAAACATGGTTTTATTATTTTATCTTAAAAAAATTGTTTTTAGCTTTCAGGATTTTCTTCCTCCGTCAGGCATATTTGAGGCACGATATTAACACCATTATTACTGAATATTGTAAAAAAAAAGGAGAAGAAATCTATGTACAAATGGATAACTATTATCGTATATTAACTCCTGTTGACGATAATGATCACATGCCTCGAACTATATTAATATGTGTACATTATTCCCAATCGATGCAGTCAATTAATATTTAAGAAGCTAAGAAGCGTGCGTACAGACGGACGAACATTCGACAAATAGTATCTGCAGTCTGCATAGACAATACTAATAAATATGTAACTATTGTCTGTCCATAGCAACCGGTTTTAAGGATCTGACGTTGCATAATATTGAATACCGGTGAAATAACCATTGTAAAATTAGTGGGTGGGGAATGGTAAAAATGTGTTGTTTTTCACTTTGTATATTTTGCAGTAGACACAAAAAAATTGGGCGTATTTGCATTGGATATGTTTAATAGACACTCCTAGCTTACATTAACATTGATAATATGACAAAAATACCACGTTTGCATAAAGTTATTAACATGTATATTTTACCATTGAAATTGGGTGGGTGGGGTAATCAAACACGTAATATTTGACTTCTGGATTATCAGATTTTGTTTAAGTGTACCTTATTAGATTCCATATTGTCCAACATCTCTGAAAAAGTGCAAAAATACTACTTTATGTAATTAACATGATATAATTTGGTCAATTTTTAGTTAAAAATGTGATTTATGAAGATGGGAAAAAGTCCGAGGGTGACCTACTTCAAAATGGCGCCATATGTTCATCCAGCGGGTTACAGAGCGCAGACATATGGCATAACACTCGCAATTGAATGTAGTTTTAGGAAAAATATGTCTGCAAAAATCCCACAGGGGGGGGAGGGTTTCGGTATCTGGCTCACGGGCTATATTGATTATTATTCTAGGTATGACTGTATCACTGTGCTAAATATAGTACACATCGGTGTAGTGCAGACGTTTTGAGGCCACAGACCCAGTTTGCTTGTAAATCCTGATCCATTACAGCCCAATTTTACTTTGAGAAACATGTTGGGGTGTTTATAACACCAGTTTCCAACATAAATGTTCTTATGACGATTTAGTATTTTCGTGGTTCTAAATGTGAAATATTCTGGCACGAAAATGATGTGTTGTAGAGCAAAATGTACCGATGAACCCCCAAACATATCAGGTCACGTGACTAGTGATACGTCACGCCGACTTCGAGAATATGGCGGACAGGACAATGTTGAAATTTTCTTTCTATCTATCTATCTATCTCTATATTTTGCTTGACCCCCGAGAGGATTATTAGCAGTTGCGCGTACGGACGAACAGAAAAATAATATAAAAGACACAGTAAAGTAAGGTAACAGGAATAGTATAGGTTTAAGAGTTAAAATAGTCAAAGTAGGTAAAAGAAGGTTAAAAACAATTTACAGCATATTTAAGGTTTAAGGTGTTGGAGGTTGCCAATCCTTGACCTGAACTGGTCAAGGTCTTCAAGTTTAGCAACATCCAAGGGCAGGGCATTCCATTGCACAACCGCCAAGGGGAAAAATGAGAATTTGTAATAATCTTTGGAAGTATGAATTTGTTTAAAGGTCATTGAATGGCAATATCGTGAGACTCTATTTGTAGTTTCGAAATAGTGTGGGAAAGGCGCAGCGACATTACCATGTACAATTTTGTGGAACAGGCAGAGTCGGGCGTCTGATCTGCGCTGTTCAAGGCTGCGCCATCCCAGTCCCTCTAGCATATCTGAGACACTGGAGTAGGTGGAGTAGTCATTGAGTGTCCAGCGTGCAGCGCGACGCTGGACAATTTCAATCTTGCGTATATTATCTTTAGTGTAGGGGTCCCAGATTGAGGAGGCATACTCAACCTGGGGGCGGACCAAAGCTTTATAGGTGTGTTCCTTAATTTTGCTGTTTGAAGTGCGGATGTTTTCTGCGGACAAATCCTAGGGTTTTGTTTGCCTTATTTGTAATGTTGTCTATATGTGTTTTCCATGACAGGTTGGCTGAAAAGGTCAAGCCAAGATACTTAGCTGATGGAACTGATTGGAGGATTTTTCCGTGGAGTCTGTACAGTGTTTTGATGGGTGAGCGTGACCTGGTAATGTGGAGTACCTGACACTTGGACGGGTTAAAGTGCATGTCCCAGTTGGATTCCCAAATTTGGAGGGTGTCAAGGTCATCTTGTAAGGTTGTACCATCCCGTATATTATAGGAAGAGAATTGGTCCAAGTACCGAGCCCTGTGGAACGCCGGAGGTCACTGGAATTTCATCAGACTCACCACCCTCGATGACAACTCTCTGTGTTCGATTATTTAGGAAGGCCTTGATCCAGGTAAGTGTATGTTGTCTGACCCCATACTGATGTAGTTTATGGAGTAAGTGAACATATTGTTTAATTAGTGAAAATCCGGTGCAGACAGGTTGCAGGTTATGAACAGGTAGGTTCCACAGCATCCATACGAATAGTGAAAGTGTGAGAGAATGGCCATATTTGGAGGAATCGGTTAAGTTGTATAGTAAAACTAATTGGTGGTTGCTAGCCTCTAGTACTACAAGACTGAAATCAAACTAGTCGACGATAGTTTCGGAGTACCTCGGAGTGTTTATTTCCGGTAGTACGGATTACTCGGCTTTATTCATTCAGTTTGCCTTCGTCAACAATGAACCAATGATGATTATTGCGAACTGTATATTCTGCATAAATCGGTGTATTACAAGCATTTCACTATGTAAGTTCAACATAATTACACATAAATAGATACTTTAATATTTGATTAAGCATTTACTATTCATAAATTTAGATAATATTTTTATTTTATGAGGTTCCAAGTCATTCCGACGCTGTTCGTCCCGAAATCGGCCTGTAAATTATGACATGTGCATGGTGGCACGAACTATCAGAACATATCTCAAATATGTCCAACTATAGCTAAATAAATGTTTAACTGATTATTATATTCACTCAGTTAATAAATAAGTTAAAGCATTTTAATCAAATTATTGTCTGGAATCCTGTTGTGTAGCAGTTTAAGACGCAGGTAACATCGCAACACTAAATATTACCCCACCCACTTGAACCCACATTAAAGATTTACAATGTGAATGCATACGCAGGGATCGATATTAACGGTGTCCCAGGGGTCCCGGGATCCCAGAATTTCATGTGGAATCCCAACTTCCGAAAGCTGGGGATTCCAACGGGACCCCTAATTTTTCGTCCAGGTTTGTCAAAAATACGTATTAATCGTCTGAAATAAATTGAAAATTCGTCAAAATCGCCGTTAAACTTGCCTTTCCGACAGCGGAAACGAGTACGATTTAACGCGAATTCGAGTTGACTTCGGTACAATTTGATCGAGTGCCGAATCGGCGACTTTGCAGAGAGCAACGCAAAATAGGAAACGCTTTTTCGTCAAAAGGGGATCTCGATTTTACCCAGGTGCCGTAAATCGTTTGCCGTAAATTGTTCTCACAGCAACAACAACAACAACATGGCGCTGGAGGGGGCGCCGTTATACTTTGACTCGCTCGAGGAATGTTTTGAAGTATTGAAGCAACATGAACTCGAAACGACGAGTAGATTTGTCGCTATTGCTTCCACCAAATCGTTTGGGTTAACGGGTTAGCAAGATTAATGTAATGTATACTGTAGATATTATGGTAATGTCATTTGGTCATTTGACTGACCTCGGCAAAAAACCATGTGGCCCGTGAATTTTTAAGTGTCTCCCATTCGTTACTAAAATACCATTTCTTAACTTTCTTTAGTGATACAAACGTTTGTGCAGGTAAAATGTCATAACGTTCTGCTATATTTGCTAAAAGAGAAAGCATTTGAAAGGAAATGATCATGGACATTCCCTTTCAAGTACGAGGTCCGTCGAGACAAATTTGCTGCACCCGGGTAAAATCGAGATCCCCTTTTGACAAAATTGAAAATATTTGAGGGATACAAAAATGTGACATCCCCCAGCCCAGAGGGGCGTGAACCTCCATTCAGGAGAATCTGTTGACCTGTCTGAACTAGTTGAAAAAAATATACTATTTGGTGGAGGGGGTGGGGGTGGTTCTGAATATATTTGGGTGATAAAAAAAACACTGCTAATCCATTTGACAATGACAATTTTTGTAACTTTTATAAAGCTTTGTTCCGGTCGCAAGAAGGTATACTTAATATTGCTCATCCAAATATGATATGTTGATTATATGTTTTCATCAAACTATTTATGTTGTTTGTTATAACACAGCAGCTTCAGACAACTTACATGATTGCATATTTACCTATACTCAATGTTTCAGAATAGATTCCACAAGACGGAGAAACGTTCTGTGGTCGGGGCCAGAGCCGTACATTTGCCTTGGCAAGAAAATTCTGCACTGTCACCATGGCAAGGACAAACACACAAAGCAGAAAGAGAGATATGCAAAGGTTTGATGACGATAGGCCACATTTGTAGTTTATTTCTTACAAAACTAAGTGAATTATAACTGTAAAAGGGGGAGATAATCCATGACCAGTGGTCTGATCCAAATTGAACATCATGTTCAGTATCTACCTTTTGTTATTAAAAAAATATATCCTGACTATCAAGCTCTGGCTATGATAGTTTAAAACAACATACATAAATACAATGCAAATTTGCAAAGTGACACCTGTGACGAAAACCATATACCCATTTACGAAAAGTGGGTATAATTATCTGTTATCCAAGTGTGTATGGCTTGAAAATAAACCGTCCTTTGTGGCTTTGCCTTGTTTCTTGTCTTATAGTAATATGATTATTCATTCAAAATTTAATGCGTCTAATCCCGTGACTAAACATATTTAAATGCGTGGAAAAATGGCGACAAACTCGCTCAACTGAACGTAAGATTGGTTGTAAAGTCTCTTTGTTGTATATATCGCCATGTAGTGTGCCATGAAAAAAAAATCATGATTTTCTGCAATTTTTAGCTCGAGAGAGCTTAATTATGTAGTCTTGTCGGCGTCGCCATCACACCTTGGTTAATGTTTTTATTCAATCTTGTATATGGAATACTCCTGGCCCTACACCCACCATACTTGCACAACTTCATCTCCTAGTGATGTACATCAACTACCCCTGACCTACATTTAACCTTGAATTACTTAGTTCATTCCCCTTGGTTAATGTTTTTAGTCAATTGGCCAATGTTCATGCTATTTCACTTGTACAGTGTCATTAATCAGACCGTGAAACTACACCTTAGTCCTATTATGCCACTTGCATATATATTGCTTGTACCGTCCGACCTTTCGTCTGTGCATCTGTTTGTCAACAATTGAAGTGAAGAAGTTTGTATGAGTTACTCAAATATGCCACTGGGAGCCATGTTTGACACCCACATTACTTAGTGGAGTTGGGCTTCACTAACATGAGGTATGCTATTATGGTTTTTGCTTCTTTCTGTGTGCATCCATTTGTTATACTGATTTCTTGTTTCTGTAATTATTTTCACTAGGAAAAGAACAGGAAAGGTGCAATTGACCATCGCTATGCACGACAAGGGCGGTTACGGGTGCAACCAACAAAAAAAACTTGGCTGTCCAGCCAAAGTAACCATTAAAAGAAGTGTTGTGTTTCCTGATGTAAAGGTGATTATTGACAGTAAATGTTATCTGTAGATCCAGAGGCCTTGATAAGCTGCGTATTTGCGTAAATACGCAATCAAAAATCTGAAAACCCAATCTGCGTACTGCTATTTTGACAAGGACAGTTTTCAATAAAGTTATTGAAAAATGCCAAAGACATCGATGGCAAAATCAGTGACAAAATCACCGGTAGCCTATCTGTCTTATTTGGTTACAATAAGCGTATATATCGATGATGCAACTATATATAATAAGCGTCTATGGATGTTTTATAAATATGATACGCACAGTCACTATTTTGTAGCAGATTACACGGTGACGGTATTTGTGAAAAGCACTTCATATGCATTTCCGGTCGGTCGATTACGATTGATAATGGCGATTCCTTTTGTAATTCGCCATTTAATACGGACAGTGTTCGCAGGTGATGACGCGTAAGTAATTACTTTCAGATGTGACTGAAACAATAAGGATATGGCTGACTTGACCTGGTCCGAAACGTTTGTGATGCGAAACGTCCGAGTTCGTGCAAATAGACTAAGTTTCTTTTCATTTAGATGTTATTGTTTAAGATTTGACAGACCGCGGTAAATATCAACAAAACGTGGAGAAAAAAGACGCATCAAAGGCCCAATTAAACATAATTTCTAATTGGTTTTAACTAGCACTTAAAAGATGTCACAGGCACGTATTCAATGTTTTGTGTCGCCATGTTTATTGAACATTTTGATACCAGAAATGGAAAATACCCTTTTCAATTTTACACAATGGGGTAACGGTTGTAAGGTACCCAATTGATAATTGAAAATACCCAATTGAAAAGAATATCATGGAGTAAAAATACTCCATGAATACATCCTTATCTAGAGCCCTGCAGATCATTGTTATATTAGAAATGTACTTGTTCACAATGTACATGTATCATCTGAAATTAATGAAATATTTGTCCAAAATAACATGAAAGTACAAATATAATTTCAGTGGATGCCTATGTTGGTATCTGCATTTGTGTAAAAATGTAATTTGGCAGCATTCTATAAGTTCGCTTGATGCGGCATTTTACCTGAAAATTCCTCCTTAAGCCAAAACGCGGCACTAAAGGTACATCGTTTATTTCGCCCGTCGCGTACTGTATGTTTCCATCATTAAATGACAACTTTATTATCAAGTATTTCCTTGTTTCTATGTTGGCAGGTTGGTGATGGAAGTAAAAGAAGTAGAGCTTTGGCAGGCTCTGCTATACGGTCTTCAAGCACTACCAATGGGAAAAAAATGTTTATGATGACTGTCCCGGATAAGGAAGAACACACCAATCACCCTGTTGGAGAAGTAAGAACTTCAAAATTAGCTTTCAAAGAGTCAAATCATTTTGCTCTCTTGCATATTCGATAAACATCAATAACAACTATATTGTTTGTTCCACTTTTCTGGACCTGGTGTCTTGTGGACAAATAAACATGCTCAATCATTAGTTCATAAAAAGTTATTTTTACACAAAATTAATAACAAATGTATTCTTCCCAAATAGTTGTGGAATACATGCAGCGGAGCTGTGTAATACATGGTGGTCAGGTCTGAAATATTTAGCATCAAAATTGTCTTGCCTAAATGAAAGTGGAGGCTACATGTATATACCAGTATTTACATCTTTTAACCATTACAACAGTGGAAACGAAAAGTGTCGTCTGCTGCTTGTAAATATCATTCTTTTTTCTCTTCAAAAGCATGTCTTGGCAGCACAATAGAATCATCTCCGTTGATTCTACTTTGCTATCACCCAGGCAGTGAAACAGCCCCTGTTGTTTACACCACGTGACTGGTGTCAGAGGTTACAAACAGTATAACTTTTGAATTGTTTATATTAAATACTGCTTTTGTGGATTTTTATATTGTATTTGGACCGTCCGTCCGTCTGTCCGACCGTTAATTATTTTTGGTTAAGAAGTTTGGTTTAAGAAGTTTGTCACAGTTTCTCAAACTTGCCATAGCATCTACATAAGTTGCTTAATTGCTTCAATACTTCAACACTTCATTCGATATTTTCAGTATGTTCGCTTGGCCAAAACACACATAAATGACTAAAAGCAATAAATCGGAAATTTTCTATGACAGGGTGTGCAAATAATGAGCTCGATGTCAATTTTGTCATCATATCTTTCAAGGTGTGGGACTTATTGTTAGTAGAGCATATTATGTTATACATATTAAGTTAGATTTGTTTCTGTGGCGACAAATTTAATTTTGAAAACACATTTATAATTGTATTGCCTAAAGAAATGGTTTCTGATATTTGTGTAGTTCATGTGTGAAAGCGAGTGTGTGTGTTCCGATCACTTATTTTGAGTCCCATTTTGTTTTCAGTTTGGCGGTCTTTCACAGCGAATAGACGCTTCCATAGTTGGTGAGATTCACCAACTGGTAGACGATGGTGTTGACAGACCCGAAGAAATACAACGCCATTTAAAAACCCATCTCCAGACAGCTGGCCTGCGATTAGTGCCAGAAAGTAATCGCAGGTTTTACCCAACAAGGAGGACAATACGCAGCCACATGGATTATCACGAGACGAAGAGGTTGAAATCGCCAGATGATCAACAGAATTTGAAAGATCTAGTAAGAATGTTTTTTATTGTTGCCGCCTTGTCTGTCCGGCATCCGCCGTCCGCATTTTGAACTACCATGTTTGTGTAATAAACTCATCCCACAGTTCTTAACCAATCATTCTGAAACTTCACACATGCATTCTACACATATTGAAGATGTGCACCTCCCCTTTTCATGCCGAAAAAATAATTGTGGACAAAAATATCCCTTTTTTTCACACTTTTCTGTTTATTGGAGTATCAGGTTTGTGTAATCACACAGTTTTTAACCAATCATTCTGAAACTTTACCAATGCATTCTACACGTATTGAAGATGTCTACCTTCCCTCTTTGTGCCGATAAAAGAATTTTTGAAAAAAATATCGCCTTTTTAACTTAGTCATTTTTTGCACACTTTTCTGTATATCGGAGTGCCAAGTTTGTATAATCAAGTCCTCCCACAGTTTTTAACCAATCATTCTGAAACTTCACACAGGTCAAAACATAGAGTTGGGTAGTGGTTGTCATTCATTGTGCATATATAAACGGTAAATTTTTCATTTCTGAGTCCAAGCGGAATGGGTGAGTATCCATTGATTTTACCGACCTTTCTACTTTTTCTTCATTAATAAGGCCAAATGAAATTTATTTACAGTTTCTCATCCCCTCCTGTCCCAATTTTTATGGGGCAAGATTAATTTTTAATTTGTGAATATTTCAAAA